>JAWPHD010016662.1:0-48651 GCA_037043455.1 Cyrtodaria siliqua
TAAATGAACGAGGAAAAACAAAATAAAAGCGCTTCCGCAATTATTAAGAGGTTCATTTTTTCAAAATAGATAATGTTGTGCAAATTTAAATTATTTTTTTAACTTTCTATAGAACCACTGGAAAAATCTCGACTGCATTGTGTGAACAATTAAGAATGGTGTGATTAATGTATTCTATTGACATAACAATCGATTGAGTAATTAACAAACACGCGTGTATCAATAAAAAAATTAATAACACCGGCAAACGTGGTAATAGTAATTCGAACAACACATTATTAGTGTTTGTTTGTTTTCTTCTCGGTTTTAAGGTCGGCTGATTTAGTATTTTAATCAGTTAAAATTGTTGACAAAATCGAAATGCAATTATTGTAAAATGCTCTCATTTCCAAGTTAGTTGCTGCAAAACGTAATTGTATGTACCCTTTTCACGATTTGCATGGGGTTTTCGTGTTTTTAGCGAACTGTCTTTTTTTAACGTTTTGTTCTCAAACCAAGAGGTGTGAAATTGCGATGGAAAAAAAAGATGGCATACGTTCATGCAGTTTTTTGTTTGTTGGTTCTATACGCCGTTCACGTTGTTTTTTTTATATATTTGTCGATCTTTGTTTATCACACAAAACATAAACCGGTATGCAATTTGTGTTTGGTGTTGTTTTTAAGTGGGTTATGACTTTGATTTCAACAAAAAAAAATAACTTGGCCATTTTAAACGGTTTTTTTTTCTCCTTGATTAGCATGTATATTTTATGGAAGGGTAAACTTGTTTTTTTTCAAATAAACCGTACCTGTTGATGATTGCAAGTAATAACATATATATCAAAATTGTGTTTAGGGTAGTTTTTAATTATAAGTGGGTTATGACTTTGATTTTAACAACAACAACAAGAGCTGTCAGAGGACAGCGTAGCTTGACTATTTCGAATTATCAGAGAACAAGAAATGATACATCCGACATACCACCAGAAAAAAAAAGGGAAAACAAATGGGGCGAGCTGGATGTGTCAAGAAGGAAAACATTGGAATTTTCATTAAATCAAGGGCCACAATTTTTAAGTGATGACAAGGAGGTAATTGCATAATAACCCTTTCAAAAGATACATAATGCAAATTTAATAAGTTAAAAATTTGAAGAAAATATGTTAAAAGTATCATGTATGCATTTGACCTTTGACCCCTCTGTGACCTTGACCTTTCATCCTATGATCTTGAACTCAATAGATACGATCATCGTCCCATTTATAATAAAGTATGTAAGTTTGATGATGATTGGATAAAAAATGTTGAAGTTATTTACATGTTAAGAAATGCGAACGTAAAAATTAACCTGATGCTAGAGCCTATCAACACATAAATGCAAATTGTGACCATGAACTTTGACCTATAGACCCCATAGATCTTTCGAACAATTGAGATAAAAATATCAAAGATGACCGATGTTCGTGCTTAAAAACTACCTAAATACAATTTCAATATGTATGTTATTACTTGCAATCATCAACAGGTACTGTACTGTATAAGTGAGAAAAAATATTTACCCTTCCATAAAAGAGATTTTTTTTTACCCTTCCATAAAATATACACGCTGATCCAAGAAAAAATATTTTTTTAAAAATGGCCAAGTTGTCTTTTTTTTTTTTTGGTAATATCAAAGTCATAACCACTTAAAAACTACCCTAAACATAATTTCAATATGTATGTTATAACTTGCAATCATCAACAGGTACGGTTTAATTAAGAAAAAAAGTTTACCCTTCCATAAAATATACATGTTGATCCAAGAGATTTTTATTTATTTTTAAAAATGACGAAGTAAAAATATTGTTTTTGCTAAAATCAAAATCATAAACCACTTAAAAACTACCCTAAACACAATTTCAATATGTATGTTATAACTTGCAATCATCAACAGGTACGGTTTAATTGAGAGAAAAAAGTTTACCCTTCCATAAAATATACATGCTAATCACGTTCAAAATGGCCAAGTAATAAAAAAAAATTTTTGGTTGAAATCAAAGTCATAACCCACTTAAAAACTACACCAAACACAAAGTGCATATGTTTTGTATGATAAACAAAGATCGGCTCATATATAAAAAGCGTGAAAGGCGTATAAAAGAAACAAACAAAAGACTGCACGAACGCCGGCCATCTTTTTTTCTTCGCAATTTCACGCTTCCAGGTTTGCGAACAAAACACTAAAAAAAGCAATTAAAAACTTGCTAAAACACGAACAACCCACGAAGATCGTGAAAAGGATACTTACAATTACGTTTTGCAGCAACTAACCATGTTGTTTATAATGTCTTTAATTATCAGCCCAGGTGCTAACTAATTATTAATAAATAATACATACTGTCAGCAAAGACAAGGCCCAAATCCTACTAGAACAGTTTAGCTCTGTATTTACAAAAATGGGACCTCGTGACCAACCAAAGCTAAAGAAAATCAACAAATTTGTAACTATGTGCAATCTTCCAAGCTCCGTGGACAGTAGGGAACTACCAAGAGACTGGGTAAACGCAAACGTATCACTAGACTGGTATCAGTCTATAAATTAGACTATACATAATAAATTTAAGCAAATTAAAAAATAAAATAATACTCTGCATAATTTTTTTTAATTTTTTATTTCAAGCTCTGTTTCTCTTCATGGCTGAATTAATGTTGTGATAAGACTATACAATTTATATTATAATAAAGTGGAGATATTTGCCTCTTTCAGTGCTAAGGAAATTCTATAATGATAGGTTATAGTTAAACTGTTATAATATTAGGGCTAATGCCAGTCTAACGTAACACATTTATTCAAAAAAATTATAGGCCAGTCTCTCTTATATCTGTATCCTGCAAGTTATTGGAGCATATCATCTGCAAACCATTTAGAAAAGAACAACATCCTAACAAACCTTGGCCATGGATTCCAATCGGGTTTCTCATGTGAAACATTTTATTTTATGATATAAAAGTGTTATTTCATAATATAAGTTCACAAGATATTCCTACACAAATGTAAACATGTCCAGAGAAAAACAGTGCGAATTGTACATTCTGTTCAAACAATGATTTGATAGTGGATTTTAAAAGGAAATGACTGCTTATCATAAAATAAAATCGTTGTATAATATTCTGATTTTAATCGAATGGTACATGATTACGTTAGACCTTTCCTTTCGGAAAAAATACTTAAACAACACTTAACACATCAAATAGTTTCATTATTGATAGAATACGCGTTTGTCTCAAGCATGTGATCAAACTTAGGATGTAAAATTTTGCGAACTCTTTACGTTAAATATTGTACTGAAATGGCTCAAATTTTAAAAGCAGAACGTCAACATTTATCAATTTCGTGTTATACTATGTATTGTGATTAAAATGTCTACACTTTTTTCTCCTTTCTCTAACCAGCTGCAACTTTTTCTTTTACAAAACATCTTGGGATTTCTTTGGACTATTACGCGCAATTTAGCGTGCAGCATATTCATTATATAGCGGAATTCCGAGTTGCGTTTCTTTTTTCCTTTAGTAGAACCCATACTGTAAATGCTGTTATGTCCTGTTATCCACTGGTGTTTTGGCACAGCACACACTTTAGTTATGGAGCAGATGTGCCGGAAGGAGAACGGAGAAATCTGCGCCCAGTTCAGCGAAAGAAGCGGATTTTTATCGCATGTTAATTGAATTGAATTGGATTTTATTGTCGCATCAACAGCTAAGGTCATATGGCGACTTTCCAGCTTCCACTGGTGGAGGAAGACCTCATGTGCCCCTCCGGGCAATTTTCGTGCACGGGCGGGCACCTGGGTAGAACCACCGACGTTCCGCAAGCCAACTGGATAGCTTCCTCACATAAAGATTCCTAGGCCCCTGAGGGATCGAATCTACAGCGGTGAGGGGCAAGTGATTTCAAGTCAGAGACTCTAACCACTCGGCCACGGACGCCCCTCATCGCATGTGAACACGAAGGCAAGTCAGCAAAGACCATCAACGAGCCACGTGCGATTCTGCACAGATCCAAGTCGTGGGAAATGAGAGTGGATCTAAAGAGGAAGCTGGTTTTCCCAGACATTGTCCACACCACTGAGACCCGAAATGGTTATCTGATATACCCACACCACAATGAGACTCGACATGGTTATCTGGTCTACCCACACCACAATGCGATCCGACGTGGTTATCTTGTCTACCCACACCACAATGAGACCCGACATGGTAATCTGGTCTACCCGCACCACAATGAGACCCGGCATGGTCATCTGGTCTACCCGCACCACAATGAGTCCCGACATGGTTATCTGGTATAACCACACCACAATGAGACCCGACATGGTTATCTGGTCTACCCACACCACAATGAGACCCGACATGGTAATCCTACCCACACCACAATGAGACCCGACATGGTAATCTGGTCTACCCACACCACAATGAGACCCGACATGGTTATCTGGTCTACCCACACCACAATGAGATCCGGCATGGTTATCTGGTCTACCCACACCACAATGAGTCCCGACATGGTTATCTGGTCTGCCCACACCACAATGAGTCCCGACATGGTTATCTGATCTACCCACACCACAATGAGACCCGGCATGGTTATCTGGTCTACCCACACCACAATGAGACCCGGCATGGTTATCTGGTCTACCCACACCACAATGAGTCCCGACATGGTTATCTGGTCTACCCACACCACAATGAGTCCCGACATGGTTATCTGGTCTACCCACACCACAATGAGACCCGGCATGGTTATCTGGTCTACCCACACCACAATGAGACCCGGCATGGTTATCTGGTCTACCCACACCACAATGAGACCCGACATGGTTATCTGGTCAACCCACACCACAATGAGACCCGACATGGTTATCTAGTCTACCCACACCACAATGAGTCCCGACATGGTTATCTGGTATACCCACACCACAATGAGACCCGACATGGTTATCTGGTCTACCCACACCACAATGAGACCCGACATGGTTATCTGGTATACCCACACCACAATGAGACCCGACATGGTTATCTAGTCTACCCACACCACAATGAGAACCGACATGGTTATCTAGTCTTCCCACACCACAATGAGTCCCGACATGGTTATCTGATCTACCCACACCACAATGAGACCCGACATGATTATCTGGTCTACCGACACTAAGAAGCTTATCGTCGTTGAGGTATGAAACTTCAACCCAAGTATGGATAATGCAGCAGTGTAATTTTCATGGAGAAACTTATTTTCTACTTGAAAAATCCCCAGAAAAGGTGGGGTCACAAGACACGTAAGAAAGCTTTTTATTTTATTTTATTAAACAGCTCAACGGTACAGCTGTTTTCGTAGAAAGTTGCTCACAAAGTGCATGCATAGATTCGTAATTTCGAAAATGTTCATCAGTGATCCAGTAAAACCTATTAATACTTTCATATATACATACAACCACAAAATCGAATAGAAATGGGCATTTTCCCCCTATTTATAATGCCCATTTTCATCAAAAGGGAGGGATTACTTTTTATTATAGGAACTACATTGGACTACACCTCGGAGGTTTACAGGCAATTGGTGGTGGTAAACCTAGAGTTGACCGGAAAGACAGATGTGATGAGGTGCATGAGAGAGAGAAAGGCGTCCAAGTATGCACAAGCGGCGGAAGAGTGCCAAGTCAAAGGTTGGACAATATGGTTGTTCCCGGTTGGAGTAGAATGTAGGGTTCACATGGAATTGTCTGCGAATCCCTACATCCTACTTCAAACGGGAACAACCATGTGGTCCATGTGACTGGGCTGCGAACTCCCTGCATATTACTTCAATCGGGAACAACCATGTGGTCCATGGGAATGGGCTGTGAATTCCCAGCATCCTACTTCAACCGGGTACAACCATGTGGTCCATGTGAGTGGGCTGCGAATCTCCTACATCACACCTTAACCGGAAATAACAATGTGGTGCATTCGACTGAGCTGCGAATCCCCTATATATTACCTCAACCGGGAACAATCATATTGGGCTGCGAATTCCCTGCATCCTACTTCAACCGGGAACAACCATGTGGGCTGCGAATTCCCTGCATCCTACTTCAAGCAGGAACAACCATGTAGTCCATGTGAGTTGGCTACGAATCTTCTACATCCTACTTCAAGCGGGAACAACCATGTGGTCCATGTAACTGGGCTGCGCATCCTCTACATCCTACTTCCATCAGAAGCAATTATGTTGTCCGTGTGAATGGGTGGGGAATTCTCTGCATTCAACAACCATGTGGTCCATGTAACTGGACTGCGAGTCTTCCGAATCCTGCTTCAACCGGGAATAACCATGTGGTCCATGTGACTGGGCTGCGAATACACTACATCCTACTTCAAACGGGAAAAACATGTGGTCCATGTGACTGGGCTGCGAATGCTCTACATCCTACTTCAAACGGGAACAATCACGTTGTCCATGTGACCGGGCTGCGAATCCTCTACATCATACTTCAAACGGGAACAACAATGTGGTCCATGTGACTGGGTTGCGATTTCCCTGCATTCTACTTCAAACGGGAACAACCATGTGGTCCATGGGACTGGGCTGCGAATCCTCTACATCCTACTTCAGCCGCGAACAATGGTGTGGTCCATGTGACTCGGCCGCGAATCCTCTACATCCTAGACTTCAACAGGGAACAATAATGTGGACCATGTGACTGGGCTGAAAATCCTCTACATCCTAGCTCAACCGGGAACAACCATATGGTCCATGTGACTCGGCTGCGAATCCTCTACATCCTACTTCAAACGGGAACAATCATGTGGTCCATGTGACTTGTAAACCTTCGCCTCTCACCGCTGCTGGTTCGAATCCCACTGGGAGCTTTACTTGTAAGTGAGGAAGTGCCGATTCTTACGGATGGCGGGTGGTATACAGTACTGGTTCTATTCAGGAAAAGTGGGTGGTCTGCCTCCACCACAAAAAATATCCACCGTCATATATAACTTTACATGTGTTGAAAATGACGTAAAACACCATACAAACAAACAAACAAAACCATGTGACTCGGCTGCGAATCCTCTAAATTCTACTTCAAGCTGCAACAACCATGTGGTCCATGTGACTGGGCTGCCAACCCTCTACATCCTACTTCAACCGCAAACATTCATGTGGTCCATGTGACTGGGCTGCGAATCAGCTACATCCTACCTCAACCCGGAACAACCATATGGTCCATGTGACTGGGCTGTGCATTCTGTGCATTCTGTGCATCCTACTTTAAACGGGAATAGCCATATGGTCCATGTGACTATATCCTACTTCATCCGGAAACAACCATGTGGTTCATGTGACTGGGCTGCGAATCGTCTACATCCTACTTCAATCCTGAAACAACCATATGGTTCATGTGACTGGGCTGCGAATCGTCTACATCCTACTTCAACCCGGAAACAACCATGTGGTTCGTGTGACTTGGCTGCGAATCTTCTACATCCTACTTCAACCCGGAAACAACCATGTGGTTCGTGTGACTGGGCTGCGAATCGTCTACATCCTACTTCAACCCGGAAACAACCATGTGGTTTTTGTGACTGGGCTGCGAATCGTCTACATCCTACTTCAACCCGGAAACAACCATGTGGTTCATCTGACTTGGCTGCGAATCTTCTACATCCTACTTCAAACGGCAACAACCATGTGGTCCATATAACTGGGCTGCGAATCCTCTACATCCTACTTCAAACGGCAACAACCATGTGGTCCATATGACTGGGCTGCGAATCCTCTACATCCTACTTCAAACGGCAACAGCCATGTGGTCCATATGACTTGGCTGCGATTCCTCTACATCCTACTTCAAACGGCAACAACCATGTGGTCCATATGACTTGGCTGCGAATCCTCTACATCCTACTTCAAACGGCAACAACCATTTGGTCCATATGACTGGGCTGCGAATCCTCTACATCCTACTTCAAACGGCAACAACCATGCGGTCCATATGACTTGGCTGAGAATCCTCTACATCCTACTTCAAACGGCAACAACCATGTGGTCCATATGACTTGGCTGCGAATCCTCTACATCCTACTTCAAACGGCAACAACCATGTGGTCCATATGACTGGTCTGCGAATCTTCTCCATCCTACATCAAACTGGAACAACAATGTGGTCCATATGACTGGGTTGCGAATTCCCTGCAACCTACTTCAAGCAGGAACAACCATGTAGTCCATGTGAGTTGGCTACGAATCTTCTACATCCTACTTCAAGCGGGAACAACCATGTGGTCCATGTAACTGGGCTGCGCATCCTCTACATCCTACTTCCATCAGAAGCAATTATGTTGTCCGTGTGAATGGGTTGCGAATTCTCTGCATTCAACAACCATGTGGTCCATGTAACTGGACTGCGAGTCTTCCGAATCCTGCTTCAACCGGGAAAAACCATGTGGTCCATGTGACTGGGCTGCGAATACACTACATCCTACTTCAAACGGGAAAAACATGTGGTCCATGTGACTGGGCTGCGAATGCTCTACATCCTACTTCTAACGGGAACAATCACGTGGTCCATGTGACCGGGCTGCGAATCCTCTACATCATACTTCAAACGGGAAGAACAATGTGGTCCATGTGACTGGGTTGCGATTTCCCTGCATTCTACTTCAAACGGGAACAACCATGTGGTCCATGGGACTGGGCTGCGAAGTCTCTACATCCTACTTCAGCCGCGAACAATGGTGTGGTCCATGTGACTCGGCCGCGAATCCTCTACATCCTAGACTTCAACAGGGAACAATAATGTGGACCATGTGACTGGGCTGAGAATCCTCTACATCCTAGCTCAACCGGGAACAACCATATGGTCCATGTGACTCGGCTGCGAATCCTCTACATCCTACTTCAAACGGGAACAACCATGTGGTCCATGTGACTTGTAAACCTTCGCCTCTCACCGCTGCTGGTTCGAATCCCACTGGGAGCTTTACTTGTAAGTGAGGAAGTGCCGATTCTTACGGATGGCGGTTGGTATACAGTACTGGTTCTACCCAGGAAAAGTGTGTGGTCTGCCTCCACCACAAAAAATATCCACCGTCATATATAACTTTACATGTGTTGAAAATGACGTAAAACACCATACAAACAAACAAACAAACAAACAAAACCATGTGACTCGGCTGCGAATCCTCTAAATTCTACTTCAAACAGCAACAACCATGTGGTCCATGTGACTCGGCTGCCAATCCTCTACATCCTACTTCAACCGCAAACATTCATGTGGTCCATGTGACTGGGCTGCGAATCAGCTACATCCTACCTCAACCCGGAACAACCATATGGTCCATGTGACTGGGCTGTGCATTCTGTGCATTCTGTGCATTCTGTGCATCCTACTTTAAACGGGAATAGCCATATGGTCCATGTGACTATATCCTACTTCATCCGGAAACAACCATGTGGTTCATGTGACTGGGCTGCGAATCGTCTACATCCTACTTCAACCCTGAAACAACCATGTGGTTCATGTGACTGGGCTGCGAATCGTCTACATCCTACTTCAACCCGGAAACAACCATGTGGTTCGTGTGACTTGGCTGCGAATCTTCTACATCCTACTTCAACCCGGAAACAACCATGTGGTTCGTGTGACTGGGCTGCGAATCGTCTACATCCTACTTCAACCCGGAAACAACCATGTGGTTTTTGTGACTGGGCTGCGAATCGTCTACATCCTACTTCAACCCGGAAACAACCATGTGGTTCATCTGACTTGGCTGCGAATCTTCTACATCCTACTTCAAACGACAACAACCATGTGGTCCATATAACTGGGCTGCGAATCCTCTACATCCTACTTCAAACGGCAACAACCATGTGGTCCATATGACTGGGCTGCGAATCCTCTACATCCTACTTCAAACGGCAACAGCCATGTGGCCCATATGACTTGGCTGCGATTCCTCTACATCCTACTTCAAACGGCAACAACCATGTGGTCCATATGACTTGGCTGCGAATCCTCTACATCCTACTTCAAACGGCAACAACCATTTGGTCCATATGACTGGGCTGCGAATCCTCTACATCCTACTTCAAACGGCAACAACCATGTGGTCCATATGACTTGGCTGAGAATCCTCTACATCCTACTTCAAACGGCAACAACCATGTGGTCCATATGACTTGGCTGCGAATCCTCTACATCCTACTTCAAACGGCAACAACCATGTGGTCCATATGACTGGTCTGCGAATCTTCTCCATCCTACATCAAACGGGAACAACAATGTGGTCCATATGACTGGGTTGCGAATTCCCTGCAACCTACTTCAAGCAGGAACAACCATGTAGTCCATGTGAGTTGGCTACGAATCTTCTACATCCTACTTCAAGCGGGAACAACCATGTGGTCCATGTAACTGGTCTGCGCATCCTCTACATCCTACTTCCATCAGAAGCAATTATGTTGTCCGTGTGAATGGGTTGCGAATTCTCTGCATTCAACAACCATGTGGTCCATGTCACTGGACTGCGAGTCTTCCGAATCCTGCTTCAACCGGGAAAAACCATGTGGTCCATGTGACTGGGCTGCGAATACACTACATCCTACTTCAAACGGGAAAAACATGTGGTCCATGTGACTGGGCTGCGAATGCTCTACATCCTACTTCTAACGGGAGCAATCACGTGGTCCATGTGACCGGGCTGCGAATCCTCTACATCATACTTCAAACGGGAACAACAGTGTGGTCCATGTGACTGGGTTGCGATTTCCCTGCATTCTACTTCAAACGGGAACAACCATGTGGTCCATGGGACTGGGCTGCGAAGTCTCTACATCCTACTTCAGCCGCGAACAATGGTGTGGTCCATGTGACTCGGCCGCGAATCCTCTACATCCTAGACTTCAACAGGGAACAATAATGTGGACCATGTGACTGGGCTGAGAATCCTCTACATCCTAGCTCAACCGGGAACAACCATATGGTCCATGTGACTCGGCTGCGAATCCTCTACATCCTACTTCAAACGGGAACAACCATGTGGTCCATGTGACTTGTAAACCTTCGCCTCTCACCGCTGCTGGTTCGAATCCCACTGGGAGCTTTACTTGTAAGTGAGGAAGTGCCGATTCTTACGGATGGCGGTTGGTATACAGTACTGGTTCTACCCAGGAAAAGTGTGTGGTCTGCCTCCACCACAAAAAATATCCACCGTCATATATAACTTTACATGTGTTGAAAATGACGTAAAACACCATACAAACAAACAAACAAACAAAACCATGTGACTCGGCTGCGAATCCTCTAAATTCTACTTCAAACAGCAACAACCATGTGGTCCATGTGACTGGGCTGCCAATCCTCTACATCCTACTTCAACCGCAAACATTCATGTGGTCCATGTGACTGGGCTGCGAATCAGCTACATCCTACCTCAACCCGGAACAACCATATGGTCCATGTGACTGGGCTGTGCATTCTGTGCATTCTGTGCATCCTACTTTAAACGGGAATAGCCATATGGTCCATGTGACTATATCCTACTTCATCCGGAAACAACCATGTGGTTCATGTGACTGGGCTGCGAATCGTCTACATCCTACTTCAACCCTGAAACAACCATGTGGTTCATGTGACTGGGCTGCGAATCGTCTACATCCTACTTCAACCCGGAAACAACCATGTGGTTCGTGTGACTTGGCTGCGAATCTTCTACATCCTACTTCAACCCGGAAACAACCATGTGGTTCGTGTGACTGGGCTGCGAATCGTCTACATCCTACTTCAACCCGGAAACAACCATGTGTTTTTTTTGACTGGGCTGCGAATCGTCTACATCCTACTTCAACCCGGAAACAACCATGTGGTTCATCTGACTTGGCTGCGAATCTTCTACATCCTACTTCAAACGGCAACAACCATGTGGTCCATATAACTGGGCTGCGAATCCTCTACATCCTACTTCAAACGGCAACAACCATGTGGTCCATATGACTGGGCTGCGAATCCTCTACATCCTACTTCAAACGGCAACAGCCATGTGGCCCATATGACTTGGCTGCGATTCCTCTACATCCTACTTCAAACAGCAACAACCATGTGGTCCATATGACTTGGCTGCGAATCCTCTACATCCTACTTCAAACGGCAACAACCATTTGGTCCATATGACTGGGCTGCGAATCCTCTACATCCTACTTCAAACGGCAACAACCATGTGGTCCATATGACTTGGCTGAGAATCCTCTACATCCTACTTCAAACGGCAACAACCATGTGGTCCATATGACTTGGCTGCGAATCCTCTACATCCTACTTCAAACGGCAACAACCATGTGGTCCATATGACTGGTCTGCGAATCTTCTCCATCCTACATCAAACGGGAACAACAATGTGGTCCATATGACTGGGTTGCGAATTCCCTGCAACCTACTTCAAGCAGGAACAACCATGTAGTCCATGTGAGTTGGCTACGAATCTTCTACATCCTACTTCAAGCGGGAACAACCATGTGGTCCATGTAACTGGGCTGCGCATCCTCTACATCCTACTTCCATCAGAAGCAATTATGTTGTCCGTGTGAATGGGTTGCGAATTCTCTGCATTCAACAACCATGTGGTCCATGTAACTGGACTGCGAGTCTTCCGAATCCTGCTTCAACCGGGAAAAACCATGTGGTCCATGTGACTGGGCTGCGAATACACTACATCCTACTTCAAACGGGAAAAACATGTGGTCCATGTGACTGGGCTGCGAATGCTCTACATCCTACTTCTAACGGGAACAATCACGTGGTCCATGTGACCGGGCTGCGAATCCTCTACATCATACTTCAAACGGGAACAACAATGTGGTCCATGTGACTGGGTTGCGATTTCCCTGCATTCTACTTCAAACGGGAACAACCATGTGGTCCATGGGACTGGGCTGCGAAGTCTCTACATCCTACTTCAGCCGCGAACAATGGTGTGGTCCATGTGACTCGGCCGCGAATCCTCTACATCCTAGACTTCAACAGGGAACAATAATGTGGACCATGTGACTGGGCTGAGAATCCTCTACATCCTAGCTCAACCGGGAACAACCATATGGTCCATGTGACTCGGCTGCGAATCCTCTACATCCTACTTCAAACGGGAACAACCATGTGGTCCATGTGACTTGTAAACCTTCGCCTCTCACCGCTGCTGGTTCGAATCCCACTGGGAGCTTTACTTGTAAGTGAGGAAGTGCCGATTCTTACGGATGGCGGTTGGTATACAGTACTGGTTCTACCCAGGAAAAGTGTGTGGTCTGCCTCCACCACAAAAAATATCCACCGTCATATATAACTTTACATGTGTTGAAAATGACGTAAAACACCATACAAACAAACAAACAAACAAACAAACAAAACCATGTGACTCGGCTGCGAATCCTCTAAATTCTAATTCAAACAGCAACAACCATGTGGTCCATGTGACTGGGCTGCCAATCCTCTACATCCTACTTCAACCGCAAACATTCATGTGGTCCATGTGACTGGGCTGCGAATCAGCTACATCCTACCTCAACCCGGAACAACCATATGGTCCATGTGACTGGGCTGTGCATTCTGTGCATTCTGTGCATCCTACTTTAAACGGGAATAGCCATATGGTCCATGTGACTATATCCTACTTCATCCGGAAACAACCATGTGGTTCATGTGACTGGGCTGCGAATCGTCTACATCCTACTTCAACCCTGAAACAACCATGTGGTTCATGTGACTGGGCTGCGAATCGTCTACATCCTACTTCAACCCGGAAACAACCATGTGGTTCGTGTGACTTGGCTGCGAATCTTCTACATCCTACTTCAACCCGGAAACAACCATGTGGTTCGTGTGACTGGGCTGCGAATCGTCTACATCCTACTTCAACCCGGAAACAACCATGTGGTTTTTGTGACTGGGCTGCGAATCGTCTACATCCTACTTCAACCCGGAAACAACCATGTGGTTCATCTGACTTGGCTGCGAATCTTCTACATCCTACTTCAAACGGCAACAACCATGTGGTCCATATAACTGGGCTGCGAATCCTCTACATCCTACTTCAAACGGCAACAACCATGTGGTCCATATGACTGGGCTGCGAATCCTCTACATCCTACTTCAAACGGCAACAGCCATGTGGCCCATATGACTTGGCTGCGATTCCTCTACATCCTACTTCAAACGGCAACAACCATGTGGTCCATATGACTTGGCTGCGAATCCTCTACATCCTACTTCAAACGGCAACAACCATTTGGTCCATATGACTGGGCTGCGAATCCTCTACATCCTACTTCAAACGGCAACAACCATGTGGTCCATATGACTTGGCTGAGAATCCTCTACATCCTACTTCAAACGGCAACAACCATGTGGTCCATATGACTTGGCTGCGAATCCTCTACATCCTACTTCAAACGGCAACAACCATGTGGTCCATATGACTGGTCTGCGAATCTTCTCCATCCTACATCAAACGGGAACAACAATGTGGTCCATATGACTGGGTTGCGAATTCCCTGCAACCTACTTCAAGCAGGAACAACCATGTAGTCCATGTGAGTTGGCTACGAATCTTCTACATCCTACTTCAAGCGGGAACAACCATGTGGTCCATGTAACTGGGCTGCGCATCCTCTACATCCTACTTCCATCAGAAGCAATTATGTTGTCCGTGTGAATGGGTTGCGAATTCTCTGCATTCAACAACCATGTGGTCCATGTAACTGGACTGCGAGTCTTCCGAATCCTGCTTCAACCGGGAAAAACCATGTGGTCCATGTGACTGGGCTGCGAATACACTACATCCTACTTCAAACGGGAAAAACATGTGGTCCATGTGACTGGGCTGCGAATGCTCTACATCCTACTTCTAACGGGAACAATCACGTGGTCCATGTGACCGGGCTGCGAATCCTCTACATCATACTTCAAACGGGAACAACAATGTGGTCCATGTGACTGGGTTGCGATTTCCCTGCATTCTACTTCAAACGGGAACAACCATGTGGTCCATGGGACTGGGCTGCGAAGTCTCTACATCCTACTTCAGCCGCGAACAATGGTGTGGTCCATGTGACTCGGCCGCGAATCCTCTACATCCTAGACTTCAACAGGGAACAATAATGTGGACCATGTGACTGGGCTGAGAATCCTCTACATCCTGGCTCAACCGGGAACAACCATATGGTCCATGTGACTCGGCTGCGAATCCTCTACATCCTACTTCAAACGGGAACAACCATGTGGTCCATGTGACTTGTAAACCTTCGCCTCTCACCGCTGCTGGTTCGAATCCCACTGGGAGCTTTACTTGTAAGTGAGGAAGTGCCGATTCTTACGGATGGCGGTTGGTATACAGTACTGGTTCTACCCAGGAAAAGTGTGTGGTCTGCCTCCACCACAAAAAATATCCACCGTCATATATAACTTTACATGTGTTGAAAATGACGTAAAACACCATACAAACAAACAAACAAACAAACAAACAAAACCATGTGACTCGGCTGCGAATCCTCTAAATTCTACTTCAAACAGCAACAACCATGTGGTCCATGTGACTGGGCTGCCAATCCTCTACATCCTACTTCAACCGCAAACATTCATGTGGTCCATGTGACTGGGCTGCGAATCAGCTACATCCTACCTCAACCCGGAACAACCATTATGGTCCATGTGACTGGGCTGTGCATTCTGTGCATTCTGTGCATCCTACTTTAAACGGGAATAACCATATGGTCCATGTGACTATATCCTACTTCATCCGGAAACAACCATGTGGTTCATGTGACTGGGCTGCGAATCGTCTACATCCTACTTCAACCGGAAACAACCATGTGGTTCATGTGACGGGTTTGCAAATCGTCTACATCCTACTTCAACCCTGAAACAACCATGTGGTTCGGGTGACTTGGCTGCGAATCTTCTACATCCTACTTCAACCCGGAAACAACCATGTGGTTTTTGTGACTGGGCTGCGAATCGTCTACATCCTACTTCAACCCGGAAACAACCATGTGGTTCATCTGGCTTGGCTGCGAATCTTCTACATCCTACTTCAAACGGCAACAACCATGTGGTCCATATGACTGGGATGCGAATCCTCTACATCCTACTTCAAACGGCAACAACCATGTGGTCCATATGACTGGGCTGCGAATCCTCTACATCCTACTTCAAACGGCAACAACCATGTGTCCATATGACTGGGCTGAGAATCCTCTACATCCTACTTCAAACGACAACAACCATGTGGTCCATATGACTGGGCTGCGAATCCTCTACATCCTACTTCAAACGGCAACAACCATGTGGTCCATATGTATTGGCTGCGAATCCTCTACATCCTACTTCAAACGGCAACAACCATGTAGTCCATATGACTTGGCTGCGAATCCTCTACATCCTACTTCAAACGGCAACAACAATGTGGTCCATATGACTGGTCTGCGAATCTTCTCCATCCTACATCAAACGGGAACAACAATGTGGTCCATATGACTGGGTTGCGAATTCCCTGCAACCTACTTCCAACGGCAACAACCATACGTCCATGTGATTGGGCTGAGAGTCTTCTACATCATACTTCAATCGGAAAGAACCATTTGGTCCATGTGACTGGACTGCGATCCTCTACATCCTACTTCAACCGGGAACAACCATGTGGTCCATGTGACTCGGCTGCGCATCACCCGTGTTTTACAATTGATTTAACATATTCGTACAATGATTTGATAACATCCAACAATATAAACACATGTAACATAATTATTCAACGCATGGGAAATGTATACACATTGACGTTCTTTTTAATTATATGATTTTAGTTGTCAAAAAACAATACATCAATATATATGTATTTTGCGGGTTCTGCTGTAATTTTTCGGCTCACCCTGTTTTGCCTCAAATTACAGCAGAACGACCCAAAATACATATATATAAAAACTCCTACCACAAGGTGCTGAAATAAGTTGAGCCAGAGTTATATTCTGAGATTTTTTAATAAAAGTTGATTTGTTATTACGTTTACACTCAAATCAACGAATAAACACGAAATCAGCAAAATATGATTGTTTTTTAGAAAATCATATAATTTGATTTTTCGAGCTTGAATACAAAGGTGGTGGATCATACTCAAACACACTACTAAAACAATAAATTACACACTTTTTAGACTTTTTTGTAAGGTTGCCATTGCTTCCTTTCTTCCCTGCTCCACTAGTTCTTTTTTTTGAACTTCACTAATTTCAAGTTTCTTTTGTTTGATGTCCTTTTTCAAATTATAGTATCTCTCCAGTTCATCCAGAACCATCTTGAACTCTTGTTCTGATATCTGTGCATCACTCAACGCTTTTGATATTAACTGCTTTATACTATTCAACTTAGACTCTGCCAAAGTTTTTATTTCATAATGTTTTTGAGCTTTTGTGTTAAGCCTGCGTCTAACAAATTTGACACAAACACCTATTGTCCCACAAACAATGGCAGCAATTTCCAAAGGGAGCATAACAGGCACTGCCAAACCAACTCCAGCCATAATAACACTTGCAGATATTAAAGTAGTGTCAATTCCATCTGTGATATTAATACCACGTTTATATTTTTTATAAAGAGACTGACGTATATCTCGTTCTGTAATTAACTTTTGTTCAATCTCAAATCTTTTGTAATCTATAATTTTGTCCGTCTTCCACTGGCAACTCAGGATATAAACTTGGTGCTGTCGGTTGCTTCATTTTTTTAATAATATTTTTTTTTAATTAATTCAATTAACAATGATGGGACCGTATTTATAGCGATAGCGTTGGCAGTCTTGCATACAAAGTTAATAACAGAACCAACACCAATATCTAAAGGTCTATCAAAGTTATCATGATTGCGTCGGATGATGTGAAGCGTTATGCCATAATTTGGTTCTTCAACACCATTAACAGAAACTACTACAGATACGTCACCAACTAATCGTTCACTTGCTAAACCTATTCCCATAATACACACACGGCGTGTCATTACATACCCTACATTTGTTTCTGCTCCACCGTTACCAAATGAGAGTATTCTATTCAATACAAGTGGACCCTTAGCCTCCGCAAATATTGTTATAATCCCATATTTAAGATTATCAACTCTATCTCTCAAAAGGTTGAAATGGTTAACAATAGGCACAACTCGCCTATGTAAATCTTGAACATTATTTTTCAAAGTCGCAAAATCTTTTTTCCCCACAGGTTTTGTTGCCCCAAATATACTCATTGTTTTTATAAAAAAAAATATATAATTTTAAATAAATTCTAAAACGCAACTCATAGGCAAACCGTGATTATCTATCTTGTTGCCATGCTCATCTCTGACTTCTATTTTCAATTCTGTAATTGCACCATTTGAAAGGCAGTGATATTCAGGATAAAAACGTGTATATACAATATCCCCAAACTGCTTATTTACCACAGGTATAACCCCTATAATAGTGCTTGGCGCACCATTGAAATAATTACTACTCGTATTAACTTGTTCCAGATGAACATATAGCTGTTTATAAGGAGCTAAATCAATTGATTGTTTTCCAATATGAGTACCTACCACCAACCACCCTCTTTCATCGAATCCCAGCATTTTTGAAAGACCGCTTGATAATCGTATCTCTGTTGACGTCTCTAAAGATGCTATACCATTCTGCGCATCAACGGTTAGGGTAATAAACAGCGCTTCAAATATATCTGCCAACTCTTGAAAGTCATAGAGTCCATCTGGTTTACGATATATTTGGTTTGGTACTTTTTTTTTTATGGCCCTGTGAATAATATTATACCAACCGATAGTGTATGTAAAACTTTTAATCCAACGCGCTTAGTTCCATCTCTATTATCGATATACTGTTGTAAATTAATAGAGTTGTCTATGTTTGAAATTGTATGAAACATTTTTTTTAATATATATATAAAATACAAATAAAAATGATTTCTAAAGAATTCAAATATAACCCAGATGCTCAATATTCAAGTACTTTCAGCAAAAAAGTGATAGATATAATAAATCAAAACATAGTTATTATATCAAACGGTAAAGGCTTTAAAACATCATTCACCAATATCTTTGAAAAATACAAACTCCCATACGTCAAATCAGATGCTATGGTCCAACGCTGGGAAACAGATTGGATGTTATTTTGGCAGAACCAGTTGAATTTCGCTATTTGGTGTGCGACAACTGGATGTGGTATTGATTTCAACAATCATCTGAAAGCTGATGCCTTGGTTGGTTCGTTATTTCGATTTCATGTATATTACCAAGTTAGAAGAATATTATTTGTGATGGGTGTAGCAATACCGCAAGACTCAAATTGGAATGCGTTTAGTAACACATATAACCGAAACGCATACGAGAGAATATGCAAGGAATTTAACGTTGACCTAAATTCGGAATGGAGACAAAAACAAAGCTATAATGATGGTCTAGGAACAATTTATAATTACTGGACAAATATTGGTTATCATCCTTTGATAAATTCTGTATACGACAACAAAACGATGAGTTTCACAGTCTATGAGAATGATAAAACATACCACATTGATTACATTGCACAAGGACCTGAAGCAGACAACAGCTGGTCTACTTTTATACTAGATAATTCTGTGGGATTTACAAGAGCTGGAGTAGAAAAAATCAATGACAGCATAAGAACATACTGCTGGGCAATCCTTGGCTCACAATCACAAACAAGAACAGATATACTTGGAACTGGAACGGCATTTGATGCACAGAAACAATTTCTAGCAAATGTAGAGGACGCAATAAATAGCCCCATTGACTTGCCCAGTCAAATTTCAAGGTATGAAACCACCCTAAAATATGCAAGAAGCAAAGTCAATTTTGTCTATGGAAGTGGATTGTACATGTCTCCAAGCGACATGGAGTTGAGAATTGGAACAATACAAGACTACAATAATGAAATTGTAACAGCAACCGATGTGCAATAATTAGGATTGAATAATGATGTGAATGTAAAACCAGTACCACCGAAAGTTATTCAACCTTTTCAAGGCACCACAACAAAGAATTATCCGGAACATCCTGACTTTGATAAATCATTGATACATAAAACTGTGGAGCATCCAGAGATGAAAAAAATAGCGATTAAACACGAAGATAACAAAACATCTATAATTGTTGTACTATAGTAATAGGTCTTGCTGCATTACGTATTTACGAGATTTATTAAACCACTCTTTGGCTGCCACATACAACAACCCGGAAACAAACACAAGCAAAGCCCATAGATTGTTACCAAACCAATTAATAACATTACCTGTTGCAGATAAAAGCCATGATACTATCACACCAATAACTCCTGGAAGTGCTGCAGCAGCTTTAACAGCTAAATTAGCGAGAAGTTTACCAAGATTACTTAGTTTTTTTTTTATCCAGTCTTTGATGCCACTTCCATCTTTTGGAGGTGTTGTTCCTCCGCCTGTTGCAGGAATAATAGTCTGAACAATAACACCAATAATCATACCAAATGCAGTCAGGATACTAACAATAGTAATACCTTGCTCCCTAAACAAGGTTTTGATCCTCTCACCTAGAGTTGTATCCTCGTTTAACATTTTGTTTATTGTCTCTTTTATTCTGCTTACTTGGTTACGGAAAGCTTCTCTGTTCTCACTGATGGCATCCATCCTTGCACCTCTTTCAACTTCAAGGTCTTTGATGCGATCGCTAATTCTATTAATTTGGAATTCATCATTATCAGTCTTAGCTTGTTCTAACTTTTGTTTTTCTCTTGTTATATCTTTATCAAGTTGTGTTAGTTTTGCCAAGTTATTGGTGAGTTATTCCTTGACAGTTGTCATCGCTTTTACTATTCCATCCATTTCACGCTTGTCTATATTTGTTTGTGTTTCAACATCAGGACGCTCATCCACATCCCAGTCATAAAGAGCACTTTCCATTGACTGTGCTGTGTTATCAATGACATGTGAAACATCTTGTAATGGAATAGCATCCATATTATCTAGTAAATCGTTTCTTGTGCTCTCCAACGCTTGTCGAGCTTTTTGTGATAATTTTGTTTTGCTGTCATACTCTGGCAAATTCAAAAATTGTCTTACCGCCCTTGTTCCCCCAGATCCAATAACCTTGTTATATTCATTTACCAAAGAACCAAGGGAAAGGAATGTTGTACTACCTTGCTTGGCAGTTATTCTTATTTCTTTATCACCAACAACCCAGTATAATGTTTTGCTATTATCTGATACTTTAAACTGATCATAATCCATTTTGTCCGGTGCCATCTTATATCGTTTTCATATTTCATCATAAAATGATTTTACAAGATTTTTCTTGTATATTTTAAGTGTAGCTTCTGTCAGCTCTCCTCTAAGTTCAGCAATATGGTCGCTTTGATTAAGAAGACTTCTTTGAACAGGGCTCTTCAGGCACCATAGGTAAATTATCATCATAATATTCATCATAATCATCTCTATCAAACGCAGGATTGTCATATTCAAATGTACCCGCAGCCATTGTTTATTTTATTTAATTTTAAAAAATATATTCAAAAATTAAAAACAATGTCAGCTTACGGAAACAAACTCAGCCCTTATAGAAAACTAAGAGAACCTCTTGCTGTCCAGGGCATCCGCACAAGTGTAGTAATAACTAATAATCCGTCAACAATAGACCAAAACCAGCAACTGCATGTGGGATTTCCCAATCTAAGTACTAATGATGTGATAGTTCCACGTACTGCTCGTCTTGCCTTTGAAATAGAACTTAAAAGCAGAACAGAAACCAACGCTACTCTATACCAGAATCTGGGTAGAGCAATTGTGAAGAAAACGACAATAAAAATAAGTGGCAATGAGGTCATGACAATACACGACAGTGATATATATCACAGTTACGTAGATTTATGGAAAAGCCCTACCGAACGAGTAAACATAGCTTACCAAGGTGTTGGTAAAGCAAACATGCTAAAACATAGAGTTGGTGCGGGAGATGCTTCCTCAGACGCTGAGGATGAAGCTGTAGCAGCAGCTTATGGAAATAGATTTTGTATTCCACTAGACTTTGAAATGTTAGAAAGTCATATGCCATTTTATCAAGCGGGGTTTGGTGATAGGTTAGAATATGAAATAACGTTTAACGATTATAACAAAGTTATCAAAAGCAGTGATGCTGATGCATCTTATGTAATAAAAAATATCTGCTCGGAATTTGATAAGGTTAGTGATGTTGAATTAGCAAGACAAATAAGACAGCAAATCAATGGTAAGGTAGTATTTATGTATGACCGTGTGTTGCGATATAAAAAAATCATAAAAAATAAATCTGATACCCTTTGGGATATCAACATTAGTGTACCAACACGGAGCATGAAAGGTATTCTAATGCTGTTTGAAGACCCAGATAGAACAGACACGGAATCCTATTACAACCCAAAGATTGAACATGTTCAAATGACAATAGAAGGCGTAGCAAATCAGTTGTATAGTCAGGGCATGAGGACATATCAACATTGGGATGAAATCAACAAATATTTTGCCTTAACATCAAAAAGAAACAAAGAGACAGAAATAGTGGGGAGGGACTTATGCTTTACCAATGTTTCTCTTGAGAGCTATCTAACAAAAGCATATGCTTTGTGGCTTGACCTTAGAATATGTGATGACAATTTATTACACGGCAGTGGAAGAACAATAGCAAACGGCAGTGACGGCATAACGATACTAATAAATAAAAAAGCAGAAGCAGATCAACCTTTAAATATTTATATATGTATAATACAAGATGCGAAAATCAATTTTGAAGATGGAAGATTCATAGATGTACGATACTAAATATCCTAAATATCCACACAGTGCCATTATCTGTGGTCAAACGGGCGGCGATAAAACAGAGTTTGTTCTTGACATACTTGAACAAGAGTATGCTAAAGATTTTGAACATATAGTTATTTTGTGTCCAACCATAGAGTGGAACGAGGCTTATAAAAATAAACCCTGGATAGGTGATGTAAGAAACCAGAGAGATAAAAAAATAATAATTGTCAATCCTGTTAGCAACGGCAAAGAAATGCTACACGAACTGTTGCGTTTATTTTTCAAACAATATGCTGGCAAGCCCACACTATACATCATTGATGATTGCTCAGCTACAAAAGAATTAACAAAGAAAAAAGATATGTTATCAGAGTTGGCATTCTCTGGTCGTCACGCCAAACAATCAGTGTGGGTCATTTCACAGAGATATAATTCTGTATTAAAAGATTTGAGGGAGCAAGCAAAATGGTTGTGTATGTTTTACACCAAGGACAGAGATAGTTAGGAAAATTGTTTGAGAGAGAATGATGTTAACGCTGGAGGAGAGAACCAGAATAAGAAAATCTTTAGCAAAAACTAAATATTCCAAGTTAATTTTGAGGACTGACCAACCAACTGGTTATTGGGTTGAATACTTTTTCACAGCATTACTTTTTTTCTAACAGCATTGCTTTATTGCTAATAGTAATACTAACAGCAAAGTAGCAATGTTAATAGCAATACTGACATGAAAATATAATGAAAATATCGGGGAATATAGTAATGCTTATAGCATTGCTCATAGCAAAGTAGCAATGTTAATAGCAATGCTTGCAGTAAATCAATAATGTTAATAAAAAAAATAGCAATGTTAACAACAATGCTATTAACAATACTAACAATTACTAGTTGCGTGGTGAATATCGCAACTGGTTGTTTTGTATTTTATATTTATTCCAAGATAAAAAATAAAATTATTAATATAAAAATGAATGCGGAAGAACTATTAAAAAATATATCGGAAGGTTTCAAGGTACACACAGATGAATCAAAACAACAAGAAACAAAAAATGAAGGATTATCAGCCATAGTGGCTGGCGGTGGTAGCCGTCAATATTTGGGTAAAGACATACAACTCACGTATATAGATAGCATGCCCCCGGATGAAATTAACAAACTTTACTGCAGATATGAAGCACGGCTTGGGGCAAGTATGACCAAGACTTTAGGTAAGTCTTTTATTAACTTGTATGTGATGGGAGTATCAAAATATTTCAATGTGACCAATCCACCAAAACTGATAGAAGATTTGGAGGAAGACCCATTTATCAATCATGCTTTGACAAGTGCTTGTTGTGAGTTGTATTACAGGTATGGAATGTGCTTAGCACCATTTACAGCAATACTGACAACTGTTAGACATATTGATTTTAATACAAATAAAAATACAGATAATATAAATAATGGAGAACCAAGAGAGTAAAGTTGATATACCTGTTGAGGTTGATACACAACCTGTTGTTACACAACCTGCTAAACAAAAAGTAAAAAATCCAAAACGAATAGAGGCTGGGAAAAAGGGAGCAGCGGCAAGGAAGGCAAAGCATTTGGTAGATGCACAAGATGCAAAGCAAGATGCAAAGCAAGATGCAAAACATGTAAATCAAGATGAAATAACAAAAATAACAATAGGTGAAGAGGAACCTATACAAAAATTATATTCCACCGTGTCTGGTTTTATTAGGCATTGCTGGGTTGGGTTTGTATATCTATAACAAGAAATCTGCTACGTCTGTTGCTATACATCCTGTTGCTGCGGTTGCCACTCTACCAAAAGACCCGTTTGATTATTAATAATTAATTAAAAAAAATAATCATATAAAAAAAATGGCAACAAGTATTGACGGAAAACAAATTGTAAATATGATGTATCACGCTGGAGTGGAAACACTTCTAACTATTGGATATTCTGAGATTGGCACAAAACTACTAAAAAGACCAGCACCTAAAGTGGATTTTAATATGGTAGATTTTGGGATGCTGTCCGTGGATATAATGTTAGCAATGGCTACGAGGGATATGTTGATTAAGCAAGGTATTATTCCTGCGGATATTATGAAATAATTAAAAAAAAAAATTAAAAAAATGGCGAGTGCAGTAGCAATGATGATCGGTGGCGCATTAACAAACGCATTGGCGTTTAGCGGTTCAAATTATTTCTTTTCAAAAATGGGAAGTCATTCAGATGAGGAAAGACAAAGGCATGACAAAGCCGTAGAACAATTGGAGGCAGCACAAGCAGCGTGGAATAAAAAAAGAACAGAGAGATTAGATTTTATTAACAAGCAACTGCAGAAGGAGCATCATGCAGAGCAGACTTTTGATAATGTGGACCAGGCTATGAAGCAGTATTATTACATAACTGGTAAACTTTTACCTTCAAAACCGGAGCCTAAGTTGAGTGATTTCTATACACCATCTCCGGATCAACAAAATAGAGAAATTATGTTTAAGGCGGTGTGCATGGCTGCAACTGGATTTGTGGTGTATAAATTGATTTCATAAAAAAAATTAAGAAACTATAATTACTTTGAAATGACAAAGTCATATGCATGATACCTATTTTTTGTTGTTGTTCATACACGGTTTCAGTCCAAGTGGTCGAATATAATATGGTGGTTCAGCACTTGTCTTCTCTATTTTATTTTTAAGATGATCAGGCGCCCATACTTCACCGTTGTCTTATAATGTCAATACCATGGATGAACCATATTGAGTATCCATTATTTTTATATCTGCAATAGTGTATATTTTATTCTTTTCCAAGTCTGTCCATTTCTTTGTGCTATATTGATTTTGCTCTTCGAACAGTTCATCAAATCGTGCAGTTGTGATTTCCATTTTTTTCTTTATAGTTATATATTTTAATCTTTAGTAAAAAAAATGGAAAAGATTTATTACAGCCCAAAAGGATTTTGGAGAGGTTACTCAGCAGTTAAAACATTGTCAAAAGAGGCTGGTGTTAGTGAGAAACAGGCATTAGACTTTTTAAAAAAACAAGCTGTGTGGCAGATTTATTTACCTGCACCAAAGAAAATAGTTAGGCCCAGGTTTGATGTTTCTACTAAGAATGGAGTGCATCAAGCTGATTTGTTATTTCTGCCGCATGACACTTTTGGGTTTGGCCGTGGCCGCAAGACATATAAATATGCGTTGACTGCGGTTGATATTGCGAGTAGATACAAAGAAGCAGAACCACTGACTTCAAAGGATAGTAAAGAAGTTGCTAAAGCATTTGAAAATATATACAGTAGGCATCTGAAATATCCAGCGTTATTACAAGTTGACCCAGGTAGAGAATTCATGGGTGCAGTATCGCAGTTGATGGCGAAACATAATGTAAATATCAGACGAGGCAGAACAGAGATACACAGAGACCAAGCTATAGTGGAAAGATTTAACAGAACATTAGCTGAAAGATTGTTTGGTTATCAGTATGCTAAGGAAATAGATTCACACAAACGCAACAGAGAGTGGGTAAAGAGATTACCAGAAGTTGTCAAAGCAATAAATGTGGAAACAAAAAAGCCCCCTCCTGTTGATACAAAAACATTAAAAGATGATCCTATCTGTATGAACGCCAGTGTAAGATATTTATATCAACCCGGGGAACAAGAAGGTGGAAGACGCAGAGCAACTGATCCAATGTGGAGTGTAGATATTCACAAGATTAAAAGTTATATGGTGACGCAAGGCATAAGAGTATATTATTTGAAATCACCAGCGCCTCAAAGAGGATTCGTCAAAGAAGAACTACTTATTATTCCTGCTGATACCCAAACGCGTTTATAAGTTTTTATAAAACCCATGTGCATCAGTATTAATACCGTCTGGTGCTATGTATCTTTTAGAGTAAAATAGTGACAGTGTTACTTTGTTTACTGTTATACCATATATCTGATGCTTTATTGAGCGTATCATATTCATTGCATGGGTGTATTTTTTCTTGTTAAACAATGCATCCTTGTAGTTCTCAAAGTTTATATGTTTTTTGATTACATAATTTTTTTACAACTTTTCTTTCTTAATAATCTGCTCATCCGCTCTCAAAATAGAATATAGCTTGGGTCTTAATCCAACATACTCAGCTATAGCAACACCAGCACATTTATCTTTCATTTTACCTAATACTTTTTTGTTTGTATCATCGTGCAGTGGATGTGTTTGCGGATAATCACTCAAGTCATACTCATCTTTCATTTCAGCCATGTCTTTGTACGCATCTTTTGTTTTGATGTCTACCAGCAAGCTGTCAGTGTCTGTGTATAATAAATTAAACTTATCTCCGTACCTTTTCTTTAGGGTATTATAGTACAAGTCATACATTAGGTACTTTGATAAGTCCAATACTGACATCCCAACATAGATTGGTATGTTTAATGTTAATTTTGTTTTGATTACATGTATTGCTGACAATTCATCTGCGAACTTTATACGTCTGTTAAAGTTGGGTTTGGCTATTATTTTTCTTATTTTTTCATTTTCAGAGCCGTCAGTTCTAACTAGTTTTATATCAGTCCGAAATACCAGTTCAAATGTTGATTTAGCTTTTCCCCTAAGTTCTGTGTTTAGATTTATATATGATGCCATCCATGGTTTTTCATTAAATTCTAATACTCTGTGTATTTTCTTCAGTTTCATGCCCAAAGATAAATACAGTTCCAGGTTTTTGTGATGTATAACATATTTTTCTTTGTCCATAAGATTGGGAACTAGTTGTTCTGTATTTATCATGCTATTATTTTCCAACAGATCTGTCTGGTATTCAGACAACCATTATTTTTTCACTGCTAATCTTTCCGGTGCAAGTGGATAGTCATTGTGAGCTTCATGGAGTTCTTTAGGATATTCTAGATCTACTTCTAGGATATATCCTTTTCCTTCCTCTGACTTTGGTAAGGTTTCTAATTTCACCCACTTAAAGCCAGAATATGGAAGTGGCTTACTCATTGCCCAGCCATACAAATTATTTTCATCAAAATACATTAAGAAGTTGTTTTCCTCGTTAGGGTTATAATCAGCTACATGTGGATTGTTTGCTTTTGCATATCGTTTTGATACCATACTAATTCCACCACGATTACCCTTTTCTGTGAATAAGTGTATGTCATTGTCTGTAAAAAGTTCTAAATCTATTTCTGATATTTTAAGTAAAGCATCCCAAAATAATCCAGGTGCTGTATAGTAATGTAAAGGGTCAAGTTTGTATACATTCATACCTGTTTTTCTAAAAGTTTGAAACACATCTGCTAACAGAGTTACATCAGTTTTTAGATATAAATCATAATAGTCTCCAAGAGTTTTACAATTAAACTCTTCCCATATTTTTTGGGCTTATTTGTAATCTTTGAGACTTATACTTTCATCTGCAAGACTACTGTAAAACTTGTCTATAGGTGGCAATTGTGTTTCCTCAAATCTTTTTACACTGTCCGTATATTGATACGGGTAAACACCTTTTCGCAGAAGTAAATTTGTTTGTTCTCCAAACTGATTTTTGGTAATTTTGAAATCAGATTTATCTGTAGCATCAATCAATTTTTCCATAGACGAAGCCATAAACTGAAAGCTACCCAAGAACCTAAGTTGTCCTATGCTAAATGATATATATTTTTCTGCGTTGTTTGGAATGCATGTAATTTTACCTGAAATTTTATGTATTTTTTGCATAATGAGATGACTATCGTATCCGTTGAGATTATGAAATACAACAGGGATGATTGTTTTATCTGGTTTTATTTTTAGTTTTAGGTTGCAGTTTTTATGTGCTGCGCCTCTGTATTCACCTGTAAAATGACAGTGGTCTCTTACTTTACAGTTTTTGCCACATTTCCTACCTATTTCATTCTCGCATATCCAACAGTGTGTTGCTTTTTCATAATCTTCCTCATTTTGCTGCGTCATGATTAATGGTTTTGGGTGAGCAAAAGTGTTGTTGATGTTGCTCTTCTCACATTCTAGGTGATTTAAAAACACTTCAACAGCATCTTCACCTCTGTAAATAACAGGTTCTTCGGCTTTACCATCATATCTAACAACTTGGTATCCAAATCCACACGCTTCGTGTATATTTTGAATTTCAGATTTATTTCCAAATTTGATTGATTGCGGTTTGATTATACTCTCAAAATCAGCATATATTGCATAAGGCACAGACATCTGATTTTGATGATTTTTAAATTTTATGTGATTTTTACCTTCTTGCGGCATTTCTATTCTGCAAGAATTTTTGTTGATACCATCACAGTCTTCTTTGTGTTTGGTGAGTAGTCCTTTCCCAGAAAAGCCGTAAAGGCAACGATCGCAGAAGAATGTTTGACTTTTATTTTTGTTTTGGTCATAGAGTAGTCTATTCAGATTTTTAATCCAGCAATAGTGATATTTTGTTGTTAATTTTTGCTCACTAGGATACTCATCAGGGTTATAGTTGTCATCTATAATTCCTTCTTCATTCTCATCTTCATTCTTTGAATCATCTTTTTCAACCTCAACGTCTTCAGATATTAAAAGCAGATTAATTCGCTCAATATTTTTTGGTTGTTCTGATATGTGATATGAAAAAACAGTTACCTTTTTATTTTTCCCTGTTATGATATATCCATAAACGTTTACAGCAAGGTTGTTTTGTTTCTCTACTTTGGAATTTTGAAAAATTGGAGTGGGAAAGTCAATACCATCCATATTCAACTTACCCATGTGTTTCTTATAACTAGATATCCTATTTGGATTATTTTTATCAGGCCACAAAGCAGACACCAATGCCACTTCCAAGCACTTATTATCTTCATTCTAAACATTGATTATTGCTTTCTTGTCAGCTAATGCTTTGGGCAGAGGAATATATGAAGAACCGTTTAATGGTTCATACTTTGCAATATTCAAATAAAGCTTAACACAGTGATCAATCTCCAATCCTGATGCTGTGTTTGTAAATCTTTCAAGGCTCTCTTGTATATATGCAGATGATCTGTCATAAAACTCATTTATTTTTTCAGCTGTTAAGATTGCATTTTGTTCACTGTGTAATACTGCTGTGGTGTATTTTTTGGTAGCACCATCATCTTTGAATAGATTTACAGTGAGACCTAATTGAAATTTTAATCCATTCGTCTCTGTCAGCTGATTTGTTTTGTGATAATGGATTTCTTATCACGAAATAGTTTTTGAGGGTCTTTGTATTCCTCGACAGATATCTCGTATGTTTTAAAATAACCACATATTGGATTGTCAACCAGTTTTAATTCTGAAGTAGATTTTTTATCTTTAAAAACTTGTTTTAGTTCATTTATAACATTTTCTCGTAATTTAGCATATTTCTGCTTTTGTTCATTTACAACATTTTCTTGTAATTTATCATATTTCTGCTTTTCTCGTTTACGTTGTTTCTTGTTACGTCGTCTCTTGAGTAAATTTTCTAATGTTTGAAAATTAACCTCTTTTGAAGTTTCCTTTGGAACTACTTTAAGAGCATCTAGCGCCTTTCTAAGCTGATCATTATTAATTATTCCTTCCCGGTGTAATTGTAAAATGTATTTCACGTCTTCAGTACTCATTTTTGTAATATATATTGTATTATTTTTTCTTCTTAATATAAAAAAATATTTATTGTAACAAGAAAAAGAAAATGGAAAACACTAAGAAAATTGAAAACATTTGCCAATTTCTCAAAGTTGGATGTCACGAGCCTTGTAAAAATAAACAACAAAAAGATTCAAACTATTGCAGTTTACATAAATTTAGATTAAAGCAAAGTAAAGTTTTACCGTGTCTAAAATGTGGAAAAGGTACATGTGCAAAATATCAAATATGTGTTGGCTGTGGTGCTCATATAGTAAGATTAAAACATAGATACTGGGCAGTAGTAAAACCATATAATGTTGAATGTATTAGACTGAGACATATAGAAATTTGATGCAGGAGAATCAAACTATATGATTTTTCTAATTTCGTGTTTATTCGTTGATTTGGGTGTAAATTTAATAACAAATCAACTTTTATTAAAAAATCTCAGAATATAACTCTGGCTCAGCTTATTTCAGCACCTTGTGGTAGGAGTTTTTATATATATGTATTTTGGGTCGTTTCTGCTGTAATTTGAGGCAAAACAGAGTGAGCCGAAAAATAACAGCAGAACCCCCAAAATACATATATATCATCAACACGTATATATAATTTCGTATTGATTAATAGCACATGCAAAACAGATAGTGAACTATTTTCTGTCCCAAGACAAAACAACACTAAGCGTATTGTTAAGCTTTAAAGACGTGCCATGTTATTTTTAAGATTAACTGGGAGTAGCTGCCCTTTATGTAATGTCTTACCGAAACGAAATGTAAGAAATCATAGGGACAGTTACAGATATGTGTTTATATTATTAGTATTGCTAATAGTAACAGCTCATAGAAGTGTACGGCTGTGATAAAGCTGTTTATCATGCAGATGTGCATTTTTCTGCCCAGTAAAGGGGTGACCTATTAAATTTTGCTTTATTTAGCCACTGACCAATAGAGCAAATCAATGCGGAATCCCTCGGCGTTTATTGTACGTAACGTTATCTGACGTCATGCACGTAACGTTGCCTGACGTCATGCACGTAACGTTGCCTGACGTCATAAAACAAACAAAAAACAACAACATGGCGGCGTCCTCGATAAGCGTAACATTCTGAGAAATAGGTTATAATAGTAATTCATACAGACAATGCGGATAATCTACATGATAAATAGAATATTATGTCAGTGCCTTTTACTATCAAGTTTATTAGGCTCGGCAGAGCCTCACCATTCTTCGTTTTATAAGCCTCGCCTAATAAACTTGATAGTAAAAGGCATTGACATAATATTCTCTATATATAGCATGTGTTGAAAGCCAATTGTGGTAAGCCTCACGTGATGTGTGAACATATGTTGAGTTGTAAAGCTGCAAGAAGTCTGAACTTTTTTAATATTTAATCATTTCAGTAAGTATTCTGTTATCATGCTGCAGACAACTGTATCCATTCGTTCAAATCTTCGAAACAATAGCTCGAATGTATCTAGAAGTTCTCCATATTGGTTACGTCATCCTAGCATTACGCGCTTAGTATTCAAGATGCATTCTGGATCAAAGATATCGTCAACGTTTTGCAATATCTTTAGGCCTATTGCTCCATCTATGGTTTATTTACATGAAAGCAGGGATAACATATTCATCTGTACTGTAAATAAGAAACATGAAACGCCTTTATATTACAGAATTCGGTGAATAAGGACATGTAAAATCAGATAAGAACACGGAAGTCAAGGTTATACACGAATGAAAATAATCGTCAATTTGACCTACTCGTCCCTAATCCAGGTAGCATCTGAGTTCATTTTAAAAATAAATGTATTGCCTTATCTAGCACAGTGTATTAAAATACTCAATGCTGATTGGTTATTGAGAGGGTTTAAAATTTCTATCAAGACCTCTGACGTCACGTCCTTCAACCGTTATGACGTGATTTTAAACGATAACATGCAAAACAACGATTACGTTATTTTAAAGGCAGAATATGCTTATTAACACATGAACTGAAAAAGTTGACGAAGGACTCGGAAGCGTTACAACTTAGATAATTACCCTAACAAATAAACTGAATAAAATTAAAGTTTACAGACTATGCCGAATAAATATGTGTGTACTAATTACGCTCCATCCCATACACGCTGCGCCGACGCTAAGCTCAACACTGGAAGTGTGCAGATCCACATGGTTTATTTATAGCACAGGTAATCTTTATGTAAACACAAGAGTTAAAAATTCAGCGTGCCTTGTTAACGAAGCGTACGTTTCCAATCAGTTGTTTCTATTAACGGTTACATAGGGGGATTTAATGCAAATTTGACGGTAATATTATAACAAATATTTCACACACAGTCTCTATCATCTCCGTTAAGGTTAATAATACGCATATTCTGACTTTAAAGCAAGTTACATTCAAAAACACATTTAAGTTGTTAAAAACAGGATAAAGCTAGCTACATTATATGTTCTTCGTTTGGTGTTGAGAGATGGGCATATAATGTTAGTACATAAAAGTCGTTTCTAGCGGGTTCATATTGTGCGAGATCAAAACCTGGGGTTTGGGACTTAAAACACATCGAATCCGCTGGCCTTCGGCCCTTGAAGTCGATGGTATTCATGTCCCGTCCACCGGGAATTGATCTGGGACAATATAAACCCGCTGGAAATATTTTATTTCTTAAATATATACCTACAACAAAATGGCAAACGCTTCGCGATAACTTAAACCGTTAAAGGGAATACCTCAGGGTTTTGTTTAGGTCTAAGCAAAAATAATATTTTCTATTTAAAATGACATAATCAGAATGCACGAATCTGAAAAGTACAACTTATTTACAAATAAATCCATTTGGTACAGTAATATGTTCTATTCTAGGTTACGCATCGGGGTTAACTGCGTTCGATTTCAAAAAATATATGCCCTATGGTGACTTAAAATTTTAGACCTTAATAATAAGGTACAAACATCATATATTGGTTGATGTAATTTTTTTCTCATGAATTCGAATATTTTTCAAATTGCAGATTCTTCTAGAAAATATCTGATGACCCGCTTGAATAAGGCATCAACTTATGCACGTTTTTGTTTTTCGTTTTATTTTATTTGTCCCTATACAAAATGAAACAAAAATTCGGAATTTTCTGTTTTATACGACATCATACAATATTATCCCCGGATTTAAAAGTCGCAAAATATTGTATGTAGGCTAAATAGACATTATTTAAATGACATTTTTATTTAAATTTCTTGCTAAAATACCCTTTTAACATTCTAAAAATGCAATATCTGTTAAACTTAAAGAACGGATGGCGGTAGGTATACAGTGCTGATTCTGCTCAGATATAAGTGGGTGATCTGCCTCCACCACAAAAAGATCGAACGTCATGCATAGCTTAAAACAAAAACACAGTAGAAGTAACTATTTTTAGAAATCTGATCATAATTTCTGTACGAGTTAATGTGCTTCTAATGTTAGGACCAATAACGTACTGACGGTCAATGAAAACGCACCAGTAGCTTTAAAGTTGTTAAATTGTATTGCTAAAGCAAATTATAATAATATACTATACGTTCATATTTTGAAACTGAAGCATATTAATTAACAGTTGCAAACACTGATCATCTCAGAATTTGTAAACATGATGTATAGTGTTCAACTAAAGACAGACGGGTAGAAAACAAAAGTCCCACATTTAATACTGGGTATGTCCAACCGTTTTACCGTTCCTAGGAAATCATCCCGACGTCACGTCCCGACGTCACGTCCCGACGTCACATTATTCCAGCAAGATAACGCCAGGCCATACTCAACGTGAGTTACAAGTTTTCTTGCGGGAATTACGTGATGTCGGGATGATTTTCTAGGAATGGTGAAACGGTTGAACATACCCGGTATTAAAATGTGTGACTTTGTTTTCTACCTGTCTGACTTTAATTCAACACTATACATCATATTTAGAAATTATGAGACAGTGTTTGCAGTTGTTAATTAATATCCTTCAAAATACACACTTGTTAGTATTAGTTACTTCAGCAACATAAATTAACACCTATATAATCTACTGGTGCGTTTTCATTGACCGTCGCCCCGTGTGGTTCCCGGGTGCCCCCGTTTGGTCACGGGGCAAAGAATAGGGCCACTGCAGATCCCTTTGGAGGGGTAGGCAGAGGGGTAGAATCCCCCCAAATTCATGTTCATTTTATCATTTTTTGTTCATGTTCATTAAAGGTCTTCATCATGATCCCTGCATTGTTTCAGGTGCTATCTCGCTCGCATCAAAAGAGCAGTGGCAGAAAAACAATAACGTGGCTCCAGCGTAAATGGAGTTTCTACGATAGAGTTTGCAGCAGCTCTGCAGTTCAGGGTGAGAAGGTTCTAGGCCCATTTTCCATATTTTATCTCGATATATATGGAAGATGAGCCTGGCATGTTCATGCCTGTTAGGCGCCATATAACCTTTTCATGTGTTGGTGCGCCTTAAAACCCCAATTCAATTCAATTCATTGACCGTCAGTATATGCCATGATAAAAAAGATTAAGCACTTTAATATTATTTGGTGTGTCCTCCACTGGCTTGAGTGACTGCCCTACATCGGCTGCGCATGAACATCATTTCTCTACGTGCGTTGTGGAATACTGTTCCACGCGCGGATGACCATTTGCTTCATCTTCACGCGATTGGGAGGTCTCTGGGCTTTTACTGCTCTCTTAATCACATCCCATTTGTACAGAGGGTGATATCTAGCGAGAGCTGACCATGGGTGAATGTAGTCTTCATCATATTGGACGCTTGGTTTTAAACACAGCCGTCTTGACCCTTTGTGCAGAAGTATTTTTTATTTTATTTAAGTATGACCATCCATATTTAGTGTGTCAATATAGTGATAAAGTTTCCTGTTTTTCATTTATAAAATTTATAAAATAGTGCATTGTATATCTGTCGTTCTGTCTAGTGTGTCTGTGTCAGCCAATCAGCAGCGATACTAGTATCTCGGTTAAATGGTTGCCGCTTTAGATTTGTTTGAGGAAAGCTTTTAGACGTGCTTGTCTTTAAAATAAGCAAGAGTCGCAGATGATCTAGAATTGGATGGATTTTAAATCTGTTTTTTGCCAAAACAGCGACCATTGCAAGGGCTATATATGGCATGTCGCAAAGGCATGCATCTGCCGCATGCCTCTGTTATTTCTTAGATATTTGCGACGTTATGCATTTCAGAATAACGTAAATCATTTAATACACGGCGGAACTTTTTAAAAGTTACCAATATTTGTCATATATCGATGTATAAAACCTGTGATTAAGTTATTCAAAATACTCTACTAGTAGCGTTGGGAATTATGATAAAGGTACAGTCAAATAGCTAAAGTGATAGGTTAGTTAGTAATCAAGGACGATAATTCCTTATTGTATTAATTTATGAACAAATATTTTAAATTTACTTTACAGTATGATATTGTGTTTAACGCCATTTTTCAGCATTTTTCGGCTGTGTATGACGGTCGGTTATTTTGTGGTGGAGGCACACCACCCACTTATTCCTGGGTAGAACCAGTACTGTATACCTCCCGCCATCCGTAAGAATCGACTCTTTCTCACTTACAAGCTTAAGTTGAGCTCCCAGTGAGTTTCGAACCCGCAGTGGTGAGAGACGAGAAGGTTTATAAGATAAATTCCATATCGCATCCAGTCTCTTAACGGAGCGTTGGTGTTATGTTTATTATACGTGTATGCCGCGTACATGTCCATATACTGCATTTGAATAATATAGACCTTAGTACATGCATGTTTGCTGATACAGAACATTCGTTTTTAATCAGTAAGGTAAACGGAGATATGGTAATCAAAGTCTGCAAACTGTCAGGTTTTGGATTGGTTTTATTTACTTATTTGTTTACAATGATCGTCAAACTTGTTTTCCCGTAGAACACAGAGCCATCCTGAAACAAGTGCATTATACCAATTAGAAAGCATGTTGAAGAAGAAGAAGAAGAAGAAGAAGAAGAAGAAGAAGAAGAAGAAGGCGGTGGTGGTGGTGGTGGTGGTGGTGGTGGTGATGATGATGCAAGGTAAGTAGAAAAAATAACAGAACGCCGCGAGTTTTACAGTGCGGACCTACGATGTCATTGCGTTTGGACGCTGTTGTTTCTAAAGACCCTATATTTCATTTTTAAAGGACACATGGCAATCTTGATTGTTTAAAAGCTCAATAAGTCTGTTAGTTATGTTTTCAACATAAATTGCATTTGTTCATCATTAATATTAATTATAAGAATGGTATAAATCAAATCTTTTTGCACAGTACTAACTGTTGATTACATTTCACTATATTCAAACCAATGATAGAATAACGAAGAACAGTTGAAAACTTAAAACTGTATTGAAATATTATGCAAGCAGATTTAAAGTTAAAATGATACTGGATTAATAAATCGAGACGCTTATTTTAATGCTTGATAAAAACGTCAAGATTGCCATGTGTCCCTTTAAAAAGATCAAATTGCCATGTGTCCCTTTAAAAAGATCAAGATCAAGATTGCCATGTGTCCCTTTAAAAAGATCAAGATCAAGATTGCCGTGTGTCCCTTTAAAATAAGTACATTAGTCGCCTCATCTATAAGCGTTACACTATGTTTTTTAAAGAAATACGAGTATTCAAATAAATGAACGTTGAACATTGTTTTTACAAATTATCAAAATCTATTTTTGGTTAAAATAACGACCGGCTAGTTAAATGTCACTTTATCACGAAATACCTAGAGTTGCTTAAATAATTCTCTAATTTGAATTTTAAGTTAAAGGGACTGGAGGCGATCTAAAAGAGTAATTGGTGCTAAAACTACAAAAGAACACCCTCATTGTGTGCTTCAGTTTCATATGCACTGAATTTGCACATGCTAAAAATAAGCCAAATATAAAGTTCGCTTGAATTATTATTAACGAACATGTTTCGATTGGAATACACGACGACTCGGTGTATGTTTGTTGTCAAATCGTCAATATTAATTCATATGGTGTTCAAATAATTGTAATTAGATCACAACACACGATTATGTTTTTACTTTAAGCATCATATGAATTATTATTAATGATTTATGCATTAAAAACTAGCGAGTCGTCGACATTTCCCGATTGAACTATTTAATTGACAAAAATTAAATCGATTATTGTATGGGGCCTAGTTTAGTGCACATGTATGTGAAACTCATTATAGTTTGACGACCATTATTCTTCCAGATCGCCTCCAGTTACTTTAAAAGTTTTGCTATACTTACAGCAGAGTCAACATACAATGTTGGCTATACGTACAGCAGAGTCCACATAAAAGGTTGGCTATACTTACAGTAGAGTCCACATGTAAAGTTGGCTATACGTACAGCAGAGTCCACATACAGGGTTGGCTAAACGTACAGCAGAGTCCACATGAAAGGTTGGCTATACTTACAGCAGAGTCCACATGTAAAGTTGGCGTTACGTACAGCAGAGTCCACATACAAGGTTGGCTATACGTACAACAGAGTCCACATGAAAGGTTGGCTATACTTACAGCAGAGTCCACATGTAAAGTTTGCTATACGTACAGCAGAGTCCACATACAAGGTTGGCTAAACGTACAGCAGAGTCCACATACAAAGTTGTTTATACGTACCACAGAGTCCACATACAAAGTTGTTTATACGTACAGCAGAGTCCACATACAAAGTTGGCTATACGTACAACAGAGTCCACATGAAAGGTTGGCTATACTTACAGCAGAGTCCACATAAAAGGTTGACTATACTTACAGCAGAGTCCACATGAAAAGTTGGGTATACTTAGTTACAGCAGAGTCCACATACAATGTTGGCTATACTTACAGCAGAGTCCACATAAAAGGTTGGCTATACTTACAGCAGAGTCCACATAAAAGGTTGGTTATACTTACAGCAGAGTCCACATAAAAGGTTGGCTATACTTACAGCAGAGTCCACATAAAAGGTTGGTTATATTTACAGCAAAATTCACATAAAAGGTTGGCTATACTTACAGCAGAGTCCACATGTTCTCTTACAGGTTACAGAACCTGAGTTGTAACAAAAATGATGTTCGTGGTGCATGTGAGATAAACAATGGTCCTCGTAGTCAAGGTCAGTACACTGATGGTGTGTTGCTTGAGAAGTTGCATGTGTCATGGGCTCGTGTGCCGCTGTCGTAGTGGGCGCAGTGGTAGTTGGTTTTATTGAGGACGTTAAGGGATGCACGGTGGCGGTCGTAGTTTCAGAACTTGTGACAGTGGCTACAATTATGATGTTGATGACTTTCTGCCATATCTTTTACATGCACATATACTGAACCAATCGTTGTTGCCTATATAACGTATCTGATAGACACTTATATTTCAACATGAAATGGAAACAAAAATATAGTTGCTTATTGAAACTTTCGTTGCAAATTGTAGGATGAGGACATGCTTCACTTTGTGCTTGAATTAATTCTAATCACTTTCTGATTCGTATCGCTTTACACATAAACGTTATTTTTGATTTGTTCTTTATTCGGTAGAAATCAATCCTAAACTTCACTTGTTAAGTTTCTTTCCGATAGCGAGCCAAACATACTTAGTAATAGTATTGAAATTATTCTGTTTCTAAAATAAGTCTATTGTTCCTCGGCATATCATGTCTTCTGAAAGTTATATATCATTCCAAAAAATTAAGCAAAATATTATAAACATTATTCGTTATATAGAAAACGATATGGAACCTGTACATTTTGCATTGGAACGTTGGTTCAGTATATACATTATTTATATAAAGTAATCACAAGGACAAAATAAAATTGAACCGAACGAGATAAGAATGACTGTTTAATACGGTCAACTAGCCTAGGAAGCCTATGTTATTTTATTAGTTAGTAATATTTTAATGAAGGAGTGTCGAAAGGTATGTGGTGTATCTACGTGTTCTCATTTTGAGGTCGAACTTCAAAGGGGAAGAGGAAGACATCCGAGAGGGGACATGTTTCTTTTTAAAAAAAAAATACAAGCTCAGTAATCGACGTCATCAGCAGGTGCACGAGATGATCATCCGTAACGAAGATTTGTCTCGACTCGGTAAGTAAACACACGCATTTCAGCTCTAATTCTCAGTCCATAAAGATATAATTGTGCCTAAAGTATCACAATCAATGGTAAAAAGACTCGATTAATATACACTTCTGCTAATACTTAGCGAATTGAGAGCAGAATCAAAGAAAGTTAAAAATGAAAAAAAATCCGCTGAGAATCATCTCGCTAAAATAACTTTCTTTGATTCTGCTCTCAATTCGCTAAGTATTAGCAGAAGTGAATATTAACCAAGTCTTTCTACCATTGATTGTGATACTTGAGGCATAATTATATCTTTATGGACTGAGAATAAGAGCTGAAATGCTGCGTGTATTTACTTACCGAGTCGAGACAAATCTTCGTTACGGATAATCATATCGTGCACCTGCCGATGACGTCGATTACTGGGCTTGATATATAATAGGGAAATGTGTTTATTTTGCTAGGTCTGTTGCTGATAAACTCACATGGTATGTTGCACATGTCCGCCTCACAACACCTGGTTTTGACCGTGCTTGTGCTTCTGCCGAACACCGAGTTTACTTCGGGAATACAGAACTGGAGAATAACAATTGTACATACTCGTTAATTTCCGTAGACCACTATGTAACAAAAAATGTTATTCCCAGGTGACCAAACCCACGTGACTGAAAAGTAGTACCCAAGATAGTGTCGAACCCTCTCCGAGATTAATTTTGAAAACAAAATGGTTGAGGCAGTTCCGATCGCTGGAAATAAGTGAATTCTATGACATTCATAAAATAATTTATGGTAAGAGAAAACACCTTTAAGCACTCTTAGTTGTTCCTATATTTAAGGAATTGCAAGAGTTATCCTTACTGATGATATTTTTAACCTGACAATTACCGAATTTTCGCATTTTGTTTTATTTATGATTTATTGCAAAGAGTTTCAGTTCATGGATGAAAAGTAAAATGCTATGTACCATTCCATTTGCGAGGCCATTTGAGAACTATGACGTTATGGTTTCAAAAAACATATATGGCACATTTAAAGCAAAAAAATCATTGCAAAGGAATGCAAAATCCTTTAAAGTTCATGTAATGTATTTTTACCCTTCATTATACGTATTTTTCATAAAGTTGTTGTAATTTTTTTCTATAAATCACTAAATTATCGTGCTATTAAATATTTCAGATATGGTCATGTAGAACTATAATGTCATTGCTCTCAAAATGGCGGCTTTCATATCCCTTTTTCAACAAAACCTACAAATGGTCATATCTTCTTTGTTTATTATCCAATTTTGATAATTCTTCAATCATTTTCCAAGTTTTTCAGAATTCTCAATAGTAAAGAGTGTTTGACTGTGTATATACATTCCCTTGTTAACCCTATAGAAAAAACATACATGTCGTGTGGTATAAATAAACCAAATAGAAAAGAAACACAAATAAAAAAACTACACAAAATTTTGCCGACAATACATAGACTTCTTACCGTCTTTTCCTTATATGAATTGAATTAACAATATCATGCAAAATGTTAATTCTTACCTCCCTGGGCATGCAACCTGCTCGAAATCCATGGCTTCGATCAAAGTCGAACACTTCCATGCTATAGCATGTCTGTAACAAGACAAACTCTATTATACTAATTTACTATAGCATAACACTCAAAGTTTGCCAAGCACCAACCTTTTTTCGCCTTTCACCAAAATTCCGCGCGAAACTGTATTTTGTAGGGTGACATGCAAAAACATACAAGTAAAATGTTTTCTAATCAATGTTTCACAATAAAATACCGAATTTCACATAAAATAATCGTAAAACAAAAATAATTGTTGAATTTTATGCTGTTGGTAAAACCAGTCACCGTAAAACGTCGAACTGAAATCTTGGTGCTTAGCAAACTTTGAATAGTATAAATATGTCTGTAACAAGACAAACTCAGGATTATATGGAAAAAGTACTATCATATAGGCTATAGGTATTTACTTCGGTTTACCCATTTGTCATATGCATCTTGTTTGCAGTCAGTATCGTACTATTTTCTTTAGTTCACCTATTCGACCTTTTGGTTAACATTTTTTTCATTTAATATTAATTCGCTCTATTAAACATTTGGTCCACGTGTAATAAAACCGGAACAGAACAGCAATCTTGTATTTATATCTCGTCAAACAATTAAAATTTAAAAACTAAATACCTGATTCTGCGCACAATTCAGGGTTTGTGTGCATTCAGACAGATCCTTCACAAGGTCGGTGCATGAATAACAGACCAATGCTGCGAATAAATATAGTACCGTAGCATAACTTACATGCAAATGGTTCAGATGTGTGGTAACGTAAATAACGAAATTGTTTTCTAAAATTAAGTCCCGTAGCATGTATAACAATCGCCATGTTGCGATAATAATAGTACCGCTGCAGGAATGCACGTGTCGATAATAGTATAGTATACGTATACCGGACATCAGTCAACTGTCAGAAATCAATACCCGAGCATGCGCAATGCTGCGTAGATATAGTACCCTAGCTGAAATTGCATGCATCATGCGGCACATGTTTAGAAGCATAACGTGCACGTGCATTAAATAGTAGTCTACTTATAATCTGTTACCTACAAATACTTGTATTGTAAGAAACTTATACGGGTAGGGAGCGGAGAGGGGGCGCGTGGGAGCGGGGTAGACTAATACGATACGTACGACATTTCCCGCAAGAATGTTTACACACAATGTCTGAGATTGATGGTTCGTCACAAATATTGGGGTTGTTGTGCTTCATGAGGGTACAAGCATCCGTGTCTAGATCCGCACATGTCTGCTCTTCACCAGTAACCATGGCTACGGAGGACAGCACGATCAAAACTGTAAAGAGATAGGGTGTATATCCTTGCGAAAATGTACACTTTCTATTATATATCAACAGTAACCGAAGCGGCGGAGGACGGCACGATCAACACCGTGAAAGAGATTGTAGGTAACAATGGCAGTAGGTACAGTTCTTCGCAAGTAACCATGGCGACGGAGGACGGCACGATCAACACCGTGAAAGAGATTGTAGGTAATAATGACAGTAGGTACAGTTCTTCGCCAGTAACCATGGCGACGGAGGACGGCACGATCAACACCGTGAAAGAGATTGTAGGTAACAATGACAGTAGGTACAGTTCTTCGCCAGTAACCATGGCGACGGAGGACGGCACGATCAACACCGTGAAAGATATAGGGTAGGTAACAATGACAGTAGGTACAGTTCTTCGCCAGTAACCAGTGAGACGGAGGACTGCACGATCTACACCGTGAAATATACTTATGATGAATGTAACTTTGAGATTATGTACAGTTCTTCACCAGTAACCATGGTGACGGAGGACGGCTCGATCACCAGTAAAGTGTTAGAGATGGGATATGTAACTGTGAGATTATGTATAATTACTACAGCATCCCTTTCAAGCCAGAAGTGTTTTGCAGTTTTGGTAAACACACTGAGATCAAAGAAAATTTATGCCATTACATTAAAATATATATAATTATAACTAATTATAAAGCGTTAAATGCACACACGTACGGTCTTTTTTCCGAAGCGCATCATTTTCATTGTAGATATACTATCAATATATATAAACCTATTAGAATACCTGTTAACGAGAGAACGTGTGATCTTTGTAGAGAGTTAGAAGATGAATTTCATTTTGTATTAGAGTGTGAACGATTTTCGGAGTTAAGGAATCAATATATATCTAAATATTTTTGGAAACGTCCTAGCATGATTAAATTCATAGAAACTCAACAAATAAAGTTAGAATTCGTAAAGTAGGTATATTTATTTATAAAGCTTTTAAATTAAGAAATGAACAGTTATAAAGAATACAACTGTATTTTTTTTAAACAACGAGTGTACGCGCACAGGTGAGCGCGCGCATGCGCAAGTGCCTGTGTATATGAATAAATGAAATTGTAAATAATATGTAAATTTCTATGTACAGTTGTTAACACCTTCTCAATTACACATGATTGCATAATGGCTTATGCAAGTTATATTGTGATATAATATATACTTACCGTTTTCATATATATATACATGTATGTGTACTCATTACTGCACCGCTACCATTTTAAAATTTGTATTTGTATCCTCACGGGCTTTATAGCCTATTGGAAATTTGAAATAAAAGTATCTATCTATGACAATATAAATGTATGTTGTGTTTTTTCCGGTCCATTGACTATTTAAGTATAAGTAGCCCTTTTGATTTAATCTGTGGTAAAGTGCGGACGGTGTCCAAAAAAAAGAAAGGTAAGCTGATTATTTGAAATAATTGAACTTAAAGACATGTAATGCGAATGAGGTTTATGAGAAAGTCGACTATTGCACACACAACTGACTTAAGGAAACTAACCCACTAAATAACAACACAATTACACTATAAAACAGTTGATCAAAACTCTATCTAGGTGTTCAGGTCATATAATAATATAAATGTGCCGATTAAACGTATAGGTTTAGTCAGGGGTTCCTACAATACCCGTGACTGAGTATACATAAAACTAATTATTAGTTGGTAACTCTTAATTGGACGCTCCAGTTTGGGGGTAGGCCTGGCAGGTTAAAACCGTTTATATTGTGTCTATAGAGTTCGGATTCTCAGGCTAATTACGTTATATATAATATACCTTGTCATGAGTAGTTTTAGAAACCGTTTACAGTTGTTGTAAGATTCGGCTGTTGTTGGCGGGATAGCTACTTTAAATTAATATGCACGAGTTTACATCACAAATCAGATTACCAAGATGTTTCTTTGCCTGAATATGTCGGTGTTCACCATACAGTGGCAACACAACGACCATTCCATTTTTCTCGGTCAAGCAATCACGCAAGATGGCTATTTAAAGCTATGTATGCCAAAGTGTGTAAGAGCAAGTCCGGTATTCATTTATATTAGTTTCCGTCGGCGAGATGTCTAAATCAAAACTACAATATAAACAAGCGTGAATATATCAAAACAGACCAATATAGAAAACATACTTACATAGTTTAAAAGACTCCATTGTCAAAGTACTTTAAAACATATAGTTGCACAATTATATCTTATATCTTATTATATTATATGTATGGAAGATAACGATAGTGAGGTCAGAGGTCATATATGAATGTTAGTATGTCAACCAAAAGATATAAACTTTTTATATAATGAAGTGACATTATTTTAACTCCATTGAATTCAATGAGTTAATAAATCAATTTAGTTTTTCATCGGCAATCCATCTCTGCTAACACGTGTTAAATGTATATATGAAATCACGAATAAGAAACAAAGTAAGTATACCACAGAGGACAGAGGGTCATAAACGAGTTCATATTTAATATTGAGTTTATAGAAACGTTCGGTTGAATCACGCAAACCGAGTTTTAATCGAGTTTTGAATTTGTTTACGAACGTACCGATTTGAGCATGTGGTACAGGTGCGGCAAAATAATATTCATCTGAATAGTTTGGGTAAATATATCAGTTCAGATTTAGAATGAGGATGCAGTACCTAAAACAAAAGTAGTCTTTTTAAATAAAACATAGGCATTGCACGACTTATCAACAAAAGTTAGACAGGAAATGTAGCATTCGCCGAACTCAGACATCCAAAAACATGCATCTACAACAAACAACAAAAACAAGAATATATAAGCAAAGTATGCGATACCACAAACATAAAAGCGTTGACAACAGGAGTACTTCCTTGGAACGGTCAGTGGCAAAAACAAAAAGGCCGCTTATGGTTTAAATGAGAAAGCATTTCCTATATGCGGACCTACAGTGCCACTGCGTTTGGATGCAGCCATTGCGTTTTGGTGTTATACTCAAACCGTGAAACGTAATGGCATCGTAGGTCCTCATTGAAAAATAAACTAAATCAAATGAGCACATTAAATAGTCATTAAACAGGACAATACATAGCATAAAGAGTGGTGAAGACGGGGTTACCGTCTTTGAACGGACAGTAGGCAATACGGCCTACTGGTTACATTAAATCGATTTTATGTGTACACAACCTCGCTATTATCCTGTCTTCAGCGCCCAAATTGACAGACAAAAATGAAAGAAATTCTGTCAAAAACTGTTCAGCGGTTCTTGAGAAGAAGATGTTTTATGGTAACGGTGGCCATCTTTGATGGCTCGTTGACCTAAGTTTAACAAAGTTGAAAGCCATTGATCTCAGCATCATCCAGGTGAAGTTTGATCAAAATCATCAAAGCGGTTTATGCGGAGAAGCCGTTTAAGTTCAAGTTAACGGACCGACGACAAAACACGGTCACAATAGCTCGATTTGAACCTTCGGCTCAGATGAGGTAAACCAAGAAGGACGAAAGTTCATGCATCTACCTTCCTTTTAAAATCAGGTGCATCGAACCCCACTCTTGCCATATTGTCATCCCAATTAAACATAGACAGTGTAAATACAGACTTCCCCGCCATGTTAGTCCTCTGTTAAACTTGCCAGCATTAATATGCGATATAAAACACAAATATTGTCATGTATGTATGATTAACAACGAGAGAGAGAGAGAGAGAAAGATAGAGAGAGAGGTGGAGAGAGACAGAGAGAGAGAGAGAGAGAGAGAGAGAGAGAGAGAGAGAGACACACACAGAGAGAGAGAGAGAGAGAGAGACACACAGAGAGAGAGAGAGAGAGAGAGAGAGAGAGAGAGAGAGAGAGAGAGAGAGAGAGAGAGAGAGGGTGGAGCACAGCAAAAATAGTATAAACCATTTAGGGCACGACAAAACAAGTCAAGACAAGACTGAAGTCAAACATTAAACCTGACGTACCTTTCAGGATTTATGTAGGTAGACTGTGAAGGAACCTCCATCACTCAGCACAGGTACGACCATCATCGAGTAGGAATCCCCCAAGTATTCGTCCAGAATGAATTTACGACCCTCACAGTAAGTTCTGGCTGTATGAACAATATAACATGATAGTCAGTTGTAATATTAACTGGTAAACAACGCATGTTCATTTTCGTTTGTGTTAAGATTTCAATTCAAATAATATTGTTGTTTGTTTACCAGGTTAATCGAAGGTTAGTAAAACAATGTGCAATTTTCCAAGATAAAGATAATAGACGGATAGAAAAACAGACAATATTTTATTTCGTCTCATCATATATACAATACAATTATTATCACAATACTCCGTGACTTGGTAGAAACCAGAGCAACAATTCCTATGGCAAAACTCCGTGACTTGGTAGAAGCCAGAGCAACAATTCGTATCGCAATACTCCGTGACTTGGTAGAAGCCAGAGCAACAATTTCTTTCGCAATACTCCGTGATTTGGTAGAATCCAGAGCAACAATTTCTTTCGCAATACTCCGTGACTTGGTAGAAGCCAGAGCAACAATTCGTATCGCAATACTCCGTGACTTGGTAGAAGCCAGAGCAACAATTCGTATCGCAATACTCCGTGATTTGGTAGAAGCCATGGCAATACTCCGTGACTTGGTAGAAGCCAGAGCAACAATTCTATCACAATACTCCCTGACTTGGTAGATGCCAGAGCAACAATTCCTATCACAGTACTTCGTGACTTGGTAGAAGCCAGAGCAACAATTTGTATCACAATACTCCGTGACTTGGTAGAAACCAGAGCAACAATTCCTATGGCAAAACTCCGTGACTTGGTAGAAGCCAGAGCAACAATTCGTATCAAAGTACTCCGTGACTTGGTAGAAGCCGGAGCAACAATTCCTATCACAATACTCCGCGACTTGGTAGAAGCCAGAGCAACAATTCCTATCACAATACTCCATGACTTGATAGAAGCCAGAGCACAAATTCTTATCACAATACTCCGCGACTTGGTAGAAGTCAGAGCAACAATTCTTATCACAATACTCCGTGACTTGGTAGAAGCTGGAGCAACAGTTCTTATCACAATACTCCGTGACTTGGTAGAAGCCAGATCAACAATTCTTATCACAATACTCCGTGACTTGGTAGAAGTCAGAGCAACAATTATTATCACAATACTCCATGACTTGGTAGGTCAGAGCAACAATTCTTATCACAGTACTCCGTGACTTGGTAGAAGCCGGAGCAACAGTTCTTATCACAATACTCCGTGACTTGGTAGAAGCCAGAGCAACAATTCGTATCACAGTACTCCGTGACTTGGTAGAAGCCAGATCAACAATTCTTATCACAATACTCCGTGACTTGGTAGAAGCCAGATCAACAATTCTTATCACAATACTCCGTGACTTGGTAGAAGTCAGAGCAACAATTCGTATCACAGTACTCCATGACTTGGTAGAAGTCAGAGCAACAATTCTTATCACAATACTCCGTGACTTGGTAGAAGTCAGAGCAACAATTCTTATCACAATATATATAGACAATAAGCCTGATGACTAAAACATTTAACAATACGTCCTTTCTGTGGTTTTACAATATTCATTACGGGCATTTCATTTTTAACCGATAATTTCATCAAAAATTTACGGAAACTAATACTCAGTATTAGTTATACAGATTGCAACAGGCACTGCTCCAACTATACTCAGTATTAGTTATACAGATTGCAACAGGCACTGCTCCAACTATACTCAGTATTAGTTATACAGATTGCAACAGGCACTGCTCCAACTATACTCAGTATTAGTTATACAGATTGCAACAGGCACTGCTCCAACTATACTCAGTATTAGTTATACAGATTGCAACAGGCACTGCTCCAACTATACTCAGTATTAGTTATACAGATTGCAACAGGCACTGCTCCAACTATACTCAGTATTAGTTATACAGATTGCAACAGGCACTGCTCCAACTATACTCAGTATTAGTTATACAGATTGCAACAGGCACTGCTCCAACTATACTCAGTATTAGTTATACAGATTGCAACAGGCACTGCTCCAACTATACTCAGTATTAGTTATACAGATTGCAACAGGCACTGCTCCAACTATACTCAGTATTAGTTATACAGATTGCAACAGGCACTGCTCCAACTATACTCAGTATTAGTTATACAGATTGCAACAGGCACTGCTCCAACTATACTCAGTATTAGTTATACAGATTGCAACAGGCACTGCTCCAACTATACTCAGTATTAGTTATACAGATTGCAACAGGCACTGCTCCAACTATACTCAGTATTAGTTATACAGATTGCAAC
>JAWPHD010016663.1:0-48647 GCA_037043455.1 Cyrtodaria siliqua
GTTGTAATGTCTCGAATACCTAATATCCTGATGTAGAAACAGTTTGTGCGAATTTAGTGCAGAATGTATCTTTATTAGTATGTAACTAGGTTGTAATGTCTCGAATACCTAATATTCTGATGTAGAAACAGTTTGTGCGAATTTAGTGCAGAATGTATCTTTATTAGTGTGTAACTAGGTTGTAATGTCTCGAATACCTAATATCCTGATGTAGAAGCAGTTTGTGCGAATTTAGTGCAGAATGTATCTTTATTAGTATGTAACTAGGTTGTAATGTCTCGAATACCTAATATTCAGATGTAGAAACAGTTTGTGCGAATTTAGTGCAGAATGTGTCTTTATTAGTGTGTAAATAGGTTGTAATGTCTCGAATACCTAATATCCTGATGTAGAAGCAGTTTGTGCGAATTTAGTGCAAAATGTATCTTTATTAGTATGTAAATAAATGTATCTTTATTAGTATGTAAATAGGTTGTAATGTCTCGAATACCTAATATCCTGATGTAGAAGCAGTTTGTGCGAATTTAGTGCAGAATGTATCTTTATTAGTATGTAAATAGGTTGTAATGTCTCGAATACCTAATATCCTGATGTAGAAGCAGTTTGTGCGAATTTAGTGCAGAATGTATCTTTATTAGTATGTAAATAGGTTGTAATGTCTCGAATACCTAATATCCTGATGTAGAAGCAGTTTGTGCGAATTTAGTGCAGAATGTATCTTTATTAGTATGTAAATAGGTTGTAATGTCTCGAATACCTAATATCCTGATGTAGAAGCAGTTTGTGCGAATTTAGTGCAGAATGTATCTTTATTAGTATGTAAATAGGTTGTAATGTCTCGAATACCTAATATCCTGATGTAGAAGCAGTTTGTGCGAATTTAGTGCAGAATGTATCTTTATTAGTATGTAAATAGGTTGTAATGTCTCGAATACCTAATATCCTGATGTAGAAGCAGTTTGTGCGAATTTAGTGCAGAATGTAAGAAGCAGTTTGTGCGAATTTAGTGCAGAATGTATCTTTATTAGCATGTAAATAGGTTGTAATGTCTCGAATACCTAATATCCTGATGTAGAAGCAGTTTGTAAGAATTTAGTGCAAAATGTATCTTTATTAGTATGTAACTAGGTTGTAATGTCTCGAATACCTAATATTCAGATGTAGAAACAGTTTGTGCGAATTTAGTGCAGAATGTGTCTTTATTAGTGTGTAAATAGGTTGTAATGTCTCGAATACCTAATATCCTGATGTAGAAGCAGTTTGTGCGAATTTAGTGCAAAATGTATCTTTATTAGTATGTAAATAAATGTATCTTTATTAGTATGTAAATAGGTTGTAATGTCTCGAATACCTAATATCCTGATGTAGAAGCAGTTTGTGCGAATTTAGTGCAGAATGTATCTTTATTAGTATGTAAATAGGTTGTAATGTCTCGAATACCTAATATCCTGATGTAGAAGCAGTTTGTGCGAATTTAGTGCAGAATGTATCTTTATTAGTATGTAACTAGGTTGTAATGTCTCGAATACCTAATATCCTGATGTAGAAGCAGTTTGTGCGAATTTAGTGCAGAATGTAAGAAGCAGTTTGTGCGAATTTAGTGCAGAATGTATCTTTATTAGTATGTAACTAGGTTGTAATGTCTCGAATACCTAATATCCTGATGTAGAAGCAGTTTGTGCGAATTTAGTGCAGAATGTAAGAAGCAGTTTGTGCGAATTTAGTGCAGAATGTATCTTTATTAGTATGTAACTAGGTTGTAATGTCTCGAATACCTAATATTCAGATGTAGAAGCAGTTTGTGCGAATTTAGTGCAGAATGTAAGAAGCAGTTTGTGCGAATTTAGTGCAGAATGTATCTTTATTAGTATGTAACTAGGTTGTAATGTCTCGAATACCTAATATTCTGATGTAGAAGCAGTTTGTGCGAATTTAGTGCAGAATGTAAGAAGCAGTTTGTGCGAATTTAGTGCAGAATGTGTCTTTATTAGTATGTAACTAGGTTGTAATGTCTCGAATACCTAATATCCTGATGTAGAAGCAGTTTGTGCGAATTTAGTGCAGAATGTAAGAAGCAGTTTGTGCGAATTTAGTGCAGAATGTATCTTTATTAGTATGTAACTAGGTTGTAATGTCTCGAATACCTAATATTCTGATGTAGAAACAGTTTGTGCAAATTTAGTGCAGATTGTATCTTTATTAGTATGTAACTAGGTTGTAATGTCTCGAATACCTAATATTCAGATGTAGAAACAGTTTGTGCGAATTTAGTGCAGAATGTATCTTTATTAGTATGTAAATAGGTTGTAATATCTCGAATACCTAATATCCTGATGTAGAAGCAGTTTTTGTGAATTCAATGCAGAATATATCCTTATTAGAGTATTAATAGGTTGTATACTAAACCAAATTGCTAAGTATCAACCTAAGAATACGTCAATAATATTCTCATTGTTTTGTGTATTTAGTGCTTGATTAGAGATACGGTTAAACTGCAAAATAATGAGTGTAAATCGTCTACTCTGATTGCATGAACATATTTTAAAACGTTTAAGTCAATGTGTTTTCTTAGAAATAAGTAATAACACTTATACAACTGGGTATAGAGGATTTTATTAAGTACTTCGAATTAGTGAAGCTTTCGATGTTCCTAATTCTAAAATATGCCAGTTAAAATTATTTTGACATCATGTATTACTAGCATTACCACTACAAATGCGTTTGCAAAATAAATTTTCGAAATATTTAATGTTAACGCTGAATTACAGTTATTTGAATTTCAAACAATATTCAATTTAAAGGGAGGTAATTTAAGATTATCCATATTTCATTTTTTTATAGACGGAGAATCAGCGATAAAGTGGTCATTTTTTTATGTTTTTTTCTATTATTTCATACCAATTTTAAGAATTGTATATCTTTAAGCGATCTTTGACTCATGTTATGTGTTTTATCAGCACATTTCATGTTTTTATATAAAGGGAGGGTAACTCTCAAAAGATGTAACAATTTAAACAAAAAATAGATGTATGGGTCAAAACAAAATACTTACAACATATATTTTCTAAAATATGTTTAAAATAAGAAAGTTAGTTAAGATACAAAAGTTGATACTTAGCAATTTTGTTCAGTGTAATGTCTAAAATACTTAATAGCAGATTGTCGTATGATCGCGTTCATTTTGGGATGGCCAAACTTACAAAGTTCTTCATGAACCGAACTACCTTTTGCGACAGATGAAAGATTTCACTTTGTAAGGGTATGTGCTCTTTAATTGAACAAAAGTCGTTAAATATTAAGAAAGTTATGATGCAAACACCTACATGAATCGGATCATATCTGATCATTGTTAACCGGGTCACTGTGACAAATGTTTCAGATGGGAGCATGCACGATAATGCAAGAATATTTGGGTGATATCTTCTTGTGGCATAGTGTCTGTCATGCAAAGAGCCCAAGACAACCACCCTACGTAATTTCTATTTGTTTGCATGTCAGATGGAAAAACATTAAACAGTAAATCTATGGGAAGTGTAGTAGTGATCTATGACTTGTAGCATATAACCTCTTGGTCAAAACTATATATATATTCAAACTAGGAACGCCGTCGAGAATATATGATGTTGTCATGCGCGGTGCGTACTGTCTCCAGGTAGTTCCATGCAGGTACAATGTATACATAATGAAGAACTTTTTTCACTAGTCTTATTATGACAAATAGTCAAACCGGGCTCGGAAGTGGCACATCCTCAGTGTTGCAGTTTTTTTCACGTCAAATGTCAAACGTTATCTAAGTAAATTTATCAGTCATACTTTTAATTATAACGCCAAACATGCATAAACAATACTAGGTCAAAAAATAAATCCCGCAAAAAAGTCTACGCAATAAAAGGCAATCTCATTAAAATCAGACCCTTTATCATGCTACCATACTGTTCGCTACTAAGCGGAGCGTATCAAAGCGTAATTTGGATATGATTTTAATGAGATTGAACAAAAGGTGACTAGTATGTTTTCATTAATTTACTGATAAAGAGACAAGACAAGACAGGTCAAATAAAAAACGAACTTTGATTCATTTAATTTTAGCTGTCATAAGACCGCCGTTTTAGGACAGAACTAGACACATAATATAAACCATAACTCGTTCTAAAGCAATACTTACTATATGGATCTCTCTCTCCCTCTCTCTTTCTCTCTTTCTCTCTCTCTCTCTCTCTCTCTCTGATGGGTTTTCTAGCTGAAGTGTTTTTAAACAAGCATCCTTGCTAATCTAACAGTTACATATATGCATTACATGTAAACTGCACTTGAACATTTACCACCATATTACACGTAGAGATGCGGGTTTCTCTTGTTACATCATTATGATTAAATGTGACGAAAACCCGTGTCAAACTTCATTTAAGACAATATGCACAATTAAGAGGGTATGATGCTCTACTTCTCTGAAACACTGAACTTTACGATTTCTCAAAATCTAACAAAAGAATATATACAGTATAAACACAACACACACTATGTTCAATATGAAATAAATATGAACAATATTTTATAACAAACTTGCTCAGTAGAGCTTTCATGACTTATAACTGTTCGAATATCGGATTAAAACCAGTCAGTTTCGTTGAAAGAAACTTATACTGTAAAGCTATGTTTGCGACACTTATAGGCATATTGAAGAATTTGTGCTGCACCGTGTTATTGTCGGCACTGAGTTTGCTTCTCTGGCAGATGTATAACTGGACCACGCGGGACCTCCAGTGTGCAGCGCCACTGCCCCCAGGACATTATGGATTACCCTTTATTGGAGAATCACTCATGCTTCTCACGCAGGTGACTTTACTCATTTATTTACGCGACAATCTTAAAGCATTTATCAAGCATTCAACTTAGCACATACATGTATTAATACAGTATTATTTTGACCTTAAGCCTACTTGAATACATTGAAATACACATTAAATACGTTTGGCGTTTTCGCCTTGTCTTTGTTAATCTGCCATGTTTAAATATATTATTAATGTAATATAATCAACAATTAGTAACATGATAAAAAACAATTTGCTTTGAGCTATTCAATTTATTGTTAATATTAAAATTATGCAGACATTGAGCTCTAACAAATCAATATTCCCGTGCATCTCTTTAAACTTACGATTGTTTGTTCTTACTTCACTGGTTGATCAAACAGCAATCGTGATCGCTCGGCCAATCCCGCCATTCTTCGGGATCCCGCTTCGTGTGTATGTCGTACTTCGGTATGTTCAAAATCTTGACATTTTGTTAGCCAGAAGGCAACGGCACAGAAAATAGAGCGCTGTAGCTAAGCTGTTGCTATGTAAAGTTTTATTTTGAATGCAAATTTGTTTTGGCGGAAATCTAAGGCGCTAGTATGGAAACCTGAGTAATGCTGTGAAACCGTATACGAGATGTTGCGAATGGATCAGATGGATCAGTGATTTATTTCTCATAACAGTTATTGTTTTATAGATTGTAAAAGACGCAAAAAAGAAAGATCGCCCGCAAAAAAACAACAACACACACAATCAAAATGAATATGTATTTTAGTATGTTCTCGTGTCTCTTCTTAATACGAGATATACTTAGCACAACGTCTAATACATTTCTCGTGTCACTTCTTAATATGAAATATCATTAGCAAAACATCTAACGCTACCAAGAAGGTTCTAAGAGACAACTCAAAAAGTCCAAACTGTATTAAAGTGAAATGAAATCGGTAACTATAGTTAACATGTCACACACTGTACTTGTAAGTTGCGGGACAACTGAATGTGAACGTTAAATGCTGCATCATTTTAAAATAATCTATCCTCCAAATTGAAATTCGCAGAATGACACGTGAAAATAACATTATTTAGTCATGTATTTATACCAATTTAGTGTTACTGACGCAAGCCTTGCGATAAAAATGTTTGCTTTACAAATGTTAAATATGTAGAGGGAAAACATGATATTTTAAGTAGGTGCACATCTCGTGATACGTATTCCAAGTTAGGTGTGTTTTTGATCTATTTGGTCAACCGAGTTTTGTTATGTTACTTTTTATGATTATGAGGTTTAAATTGTTTGTAACAGATAAAACAAATATAAAAACCATGATTAAAAAATCTATACAAAAAAACACACAAAAAAACAAAACAAAAAAACCTACACTAAATTGACAGATATTGCTATTGTACTTTTCAGGGCACACGTTTCCTGAACCAAAAGCAGAAACAGTTGGGAAATATTTACAAAACACATTTGTTTGGAAAACCAACTGTCCGAATTATTGGTGCAGATAATGTGCGCGAAATTCTTCAAGGAGAAAACACGTTGGTTTCTTCTGATTGGCCAAGAAGCGCGCATGCGCTTCTGGAAGGAGGGATGGCGCTTCAAGCTTCCGGTTTAACACACGGTATCAGAAAGAAGGCGGTGTTAAAGGCGTTTTCACACGAATCATTGTGCAGGTAAACTTAGAAACATCGTTAGTGAACGCTACTTATTGACTATGCAACTGACCAAAAAACATGCGCTAATACGGCAATAGCTGCAAAAGTTCGCAAACTCGCAGTTCAGGTGACCAGCATGTACAGTGACATTTTTTGACGATCATTTTTGATGATCACATATTAAACAACACGATAATACCAACAAATGCTTTTTTTCCAGAAGATTTGCAAACGGGGTTGTTGTTAAAAGGCTACACGAAGCACGAGGATTTTGTTTATCAAAATAAAGGTTCGCGCTTCTTGCAAGAGATATAGCAGACTCATTTCTGCATAGCAATATATTTCGTAAGAGTTCTTTTCAATGGCTAGCTTTAAATTTGTTGATGATGATCTATTTCACGAGAGAGAACGAGCCTGTTTGTTTCTTTCTCAAATAAACGTAAATGAATGAATGAAAAGAGTGGTAGAGCGCCGAACTCCTGATCGAGAGGTCGTGGGTTCGATCCTGCGTCGCGGCCACGTTATTTATCCCTGAGCAAGATAATTAATCCACATTGCTTAGTACTGGTCCTACCCAGGAAGCCATCGAGAGTGATTAATCTAAGTTGCAATAACTTGTTTCGCAATCGATGTAAAATAAATATGTTTAAAACAAAAAACAAAATGAAAAGAGTTATCGGCGAATTATTACGTTATTAACGAAACCAACGTTTGAACATTTTTTTTTATCACTATTCAAACAATAACGAATAAAATCATTTTCATTATATTTGTGTGTGTGTATAGTGTATAGTTTATAGTTCAAACGCAAGCTTACATCTACTGTTTAATTCAACGAGCATGATATGTCTTCACTCCTGTCGTTAAGGCTTATTCCTGTGTCTCGTGATATTATTCATATATACATGATCATCCCTGTGTAATAATGTAAATGGCAATAGTGAGGTTTGGTGCACCCTAGAATTCTTCCACTGACCGAAAAAGGTGACTACCCTATTATTAACCCGTCAATGATCGGCACCCCTACTATTAACCCGTCACTGACCGATCAAAGTTGGCACCCCTATTATTAACCCGTTTTATGTTCGTGATGTCTCATTCTTTACTGTCAAATGTACATTTATTTTATTTTTTATTTTTGTGTGGATGCTTTCCGTGAATGCTACACTTCTTGTCCGACGTTTGCTTCTAGAACGGTTTCCTTACAAGTAAACATCGTACAATGGCAGAAACATCTGTAGAAATAAAGTTTATATTTTCATGTTTACTTTCTTCTTTTTTTCAGATACATTCCCACTATGTCCAATATAGCTGACATGTACATTAATAAATGGTGTGACTTGAGATCAGTTGACCTTTATTCAGAACTCCGAACTTTATCATTTGAGATTGCCTGCACATGTCTTCTCGGATTCAATTTGCGCAGCGAACAGCTGAGTAGCAATATGCAAGACTTCGAACTGTTCATGAAGGGCATGTTTTCCATTCCAATAGATATGCCAGGTTTCTCTTTTCACAAGGTATGGATATAATCGTGTTTGTAGAGTATTGTAACGTAGTTTTTATTGCTCTAGTGATCGCTACGAATCTTAATGTTGGATGCAAATTTATCATGTTCTCATGCACATCAATTGGGACGAGTATTCCCCGATGTGTTTCAGAAGTAACGTTTTGTATGACAATCAGTCGTCAAGTATGCTGAATATCGCTCGCGCAAAAAGAAGTTTTGAAAAATGGGAACTTATGGTTTGGGCAGCTAATAGTTTTATTGAATATTTTGTCAAGCCTTACACATGGAGAGGCCAATTAAACACGAATTTAACATGTAGTGGTTAATGCATTTTAATCCAATTCTTTGACCAAATTCCAGTACTTTACAGTATATCGTTTCCAAAACATTGAAAAATCGGGTTTGATATCGGATACACTTACATGCATTACGATTACATTTAAAGTATCTAAGAATCGTTCTATCCAACAAAAAATGTAAATAAATAAAATCATTATAAAAAGAGTGAACATTTAAAGTAGCTATCCTGCCAATTACAGCCCAATTTTACACCATGTGTACACCATTTCTAAACCTACTGACGACCAGGTATATACATAATTTGCGTATTTTGAGAATCCAAACTATAGCGACAATATAAACGGCTTAACCCAGACAGGCCAAACACCAAAACTGAAGCGTCGAATTAAGTTACCAACTGATAATTCAATTACGCATACTAGTATTCAATCACGGGTATTCTATAAGCCAAAGAATAAACCTATGCTTTTAATCGGCGCATATACATTATTATATGACCTGAACACCTGAGTAGAATTGATGAACGGTTTTGTAGCGTATTTCGCACTTATAATTTGGCGGGTTATTAAAAAAATCTTTATAATGGTATGGTTCGTGCTATACACAATAAAATACACTATATACATAATGTCTTTCAAGGCAGTTGCAGCAAGGTCACGTCTCTTGAGACAAATAGAGGGATGTATTCAAGACAGAAAAAGAAACGACCAGGGTGAAAAAGCCAGAGATGTCTTAACATTCCTACATCAACTTGATGGTGATGATCAAATGGAACCATACGAAATAAAATGCATCTGCCTTGAACTTCTGTTTGCTGGCCATGAAACGTCAACAAGCGCCGCCACCTCTCTGATCCTCAACCTTTGTAATCACCCTGATATTAACAAGAAATTGACGGACGAGCTCAGAGAATATGGTGCCGACAACAAAGGTATCATGGTAGTTCTTCTAGGTGTACTGGCTGTGTACCAGATGTCGTCATATTTATTGAGGTTCTTTAATATATCTTAATCAAAAATAGTTATCTCATAAATAGTTTTGCCGGTAGAGAAGCTTACCCCTTCGCCGTAAACTAGAACGGTGTTCCACGGAACAAGGAGAACACATGTGCCGCCTGCCGTGTGATAATGTCAGCTTGGTTAGGTTGCAGGTTAACGGGTTTTTTGAAAAGGGGCATAACTTTGCCAAAATGAAAGTCAGAGTTATTGGATATGTTTAACAACATTCATCCAGTTAACATAGGTTAAGTTCAAGTTAAGGCCAATGTTAGGTTGCAGGTTAAAGTGTGACGGACGACGGACAAAGTGATCCCTAAGTGTCTGCCATGCATGCGATACAGTCGTTGTATTCTCGGTAACATGTCACGTGACCGTTACTACAGCATATAGACAGATATGATTATGAGCCCGTCTTATGCGCTGAATATAGTAGTTATCGTTCTTGTCAATTTAATACAGAATAAATCCGCTTTTGGGATGATGAAAACGTGTGTAGTCGTTAATTAAAACATAAATATACCAAGTGAATTTTAATACAAAACTAGAACGAATTCGACGGCGCGGCCGTCGTAAAATACACACGTTTTATTCACACAGGTCACTTCCCCGCCCCGCCCCACCCGCCCCACCCCACACACAGCCCCACAGTATATACAATGTCATTCCTTCATCAAAATGTACATTGAGAAATAATTTTAATATAAATTGACCCCCTGTTACCCTCCACCCACCACCTACCCCTTCCAATCCGAACTCCAGGGAAGACGTCCGAGTTTTAAATAATAAATCATTTGAAATGCTGTGTATCTCTTTATTCGATGACTATTATAACAATTAATATGCAAAAGTATGAAAAAATGACACCGTAATTGCATTATTAGTGTATTTGATGCCCCTTCCTCCGGGCCCAACTATAACATAGGAGGAGCATACAGTGTAATCCCATCATGATTTTTCATTTAAGACAGCCGCGTGTGGTTCCCGGGGGCCCCCGTTTGGTCACAAGGCAAAGAATAGGGCCACTGCAGATCCCTTTGGAGGGGTAGGCAGAGGGGTAGAATCCCCTCAAATTCATGTTCATTTTATCAATTTTTGTTCTTGTTCATTAAAGGACTTCATCATGATCACTGCATTGTTTCAGGTGCTATGTCGCTCGCATCAAAAGAGCAGTGGCAGAAAAACAATAACGTGGCTCCAGCATAAATGGAGTTTCTACGATAGAATTTGCAGCAACTCTGCAGTTTATCTCGATGTACATGGAAGATGAGCCTTGCATGCTCATGTCTGTTAGGCGCCATATAACCTTTTCATGTGTTGGTGCGCCTTAAACACCCCCACCCCCACCCCCACACACGTACAACCCCCTCCCACCTCCCACACACACACCTGGGCCCCGGGCAGACGGTCCGAGTTCAGTATAATAAAAATAATAAAATCATTTAAAATGTTGCTTATCTTTTATAGACGTTTACATACACCAAGTTATGTGCAAGAATATGGAAAAATGAGTGTAATTGAATTTTAAGTGTATTGGACCTTTTGACCCCACTGAGGGACCCTGAGTATAAAGCCATCATCATAATGTTTCATTTAAGACATTATAAAAAAAAAAAAATCCCCAGATCCCAACCGCTCCACCCACCCTGGGCCCAAGGGTAGACGTTCGAGTTTGCGAAATATACAAATCGTTTGATATGTTGTTTATCTTTTATAGACGATTACATATACCAAGTGATGTGCAAAAATATGAAAAATGACAGTGTAATTGATGAGGGCCCCTGGGCTCGGAGCCAAAAATAATAGTGCTCTTGCACGCCGTCATCATATGGTGATGTCATACCTAACCTACTCGAGTTCCACATCATAATTTGAGGGGAAATAACTGTCTTCAAATTTAAATTGAATGGTATTGTACGTGTTGTCACCCTTGCCTTATTTTTTTTGGTAGCACAATTTATTTGTTTGGCATTTAAAATCGATGTACAGGGATATGATATTTAAACGGAATTATGATTTTTTTTCTCATATCGTCTAATGATAGTGTCTAGTGATTTGTAAAGTGGGTTTGAAAAATAATCGCAACTTAAGCGTTTATTGATAATGACAAATGGTGAATGACATTATCTGGTACACAGCAAGTATGCAATAGTTCATTTATAAGCAAAACACTAACATGTCAGACCTCATGATCAATGAAATGAATGGCTTTGAATTGAATTGGGGTTTTACGGCCTACCAACTGTTATATGGCGCCAACAGGAATGAACATTCCAGGTTCACTCTCCATTTACATTTAGATAAAAAATACTTGTATGCAGAATGTGCCTAGATCCTTCTCACCTGCAAGACTGCAGATTTGCTGCACATTCTCCTGCAAACACTCCATGTTTTTTGCTGGATCCATGATCAGTGTTTCCTGCCACCTCTCAAGTAGCACCTGAAACAATACAGGGATACCATAAAAACATTTAATGAACATGACAAAAGTTACAAAATTAGCATGAATTCGGGAGGATTTCGCTCCTATGCCTTTACGAACTGTGGTCCTTTTCTTGCTCGGGAACCACACCCCTCTGCCTGGACGAGAGTGGTCATATTCTTGCCCGGGAACAACACTCCTCTGCCTGGATGAGCAGTGGTCCTATTCTTGCCCGGGAACCACACTCCTTTGCCTCCGGGAACCACACTCCTCTGCCTGGACGAGAGACTGAGTGGTCCTATTTTTGCCAGGAAACCACACATAGGAACAAAAGGCAGTTTAACATTATTCCAGTGCATTTAAATGCATTTTTTCACTTAAATCAGAAACATAACCGAGACATATGAAACTAGTTATTGTGAAAAGAAAAATAGTCGCTTATAATGAAACCAATGACACTCCCTCTGACAAAACATCTGGCAACTATATATGAAAATATCTGTAGTTTAACGACCTAACCGCCTAGAAATGCTGCCGTGTTTTGTCAGATAATATAACCTGGTGGGGATCTTTATTTACACTGTCCCGTTTTATTAGGATGAAAAAAGGTAAAGAGAGTGAAGATTGGTTCACTCTAGAACCTGGTTTAACAGCGGCCTTTTTTTTTTCTTTTGCCACAGACCGTTCCTATTGCCACCCCTTTTATGTTCTTGATGTCATATCTTACCTTTTATTCACCTTTGTAATTACTGTTTGTTTCTGTGCGTGTTTTTGGTTGACTGTGGTTCTTGAAAGCTACATTTCACCTACGATTTGTTTTGCAGATAATGGTATCACCATTACGTCATCAGTAGTGTGCTATCTGTCAGTGTATGGTATCACCATTGACGTCATCGCAGTGTGCTATCTGTCAGTGTATTGTTTGACAATTTGTTTTGCAGATAATGGTGTCACCATTGACGTCATCAGCAGTGTGCTATCTGTCAGATAATTGTATCACCATTGACGTCATCAGCAGTGTGCTATCTGTCAGTGTATGGTATCACCATTGACGTCATCGCAGTGTGCTATCTGTCAGTGTAATGTTTGACAATTTGTTCTGCAGATAATGGTATCACCATTGACGTCATCAGCAGTATGCTATCTGTCAGTGTAATGTTTGACAATTTGTTTTGCAGATAATGGTATCACCATTGACGTCATCAGCAGTGTGCTATCTGTCAGTGTAATGTTTGACAATTTGTTTTGCAGATAATGGTATCACCAGTGACGTCATCAGCAGTCTGCTATCTGTCAGTGTAATGTTTGACAATTTGTTTTGCAGATAATGGTATCACCAGTGACGTCATCAGCAGTGTGCTATCTGTCAGTGTAATGTTTGACAATTTGTTTTTCAGATAATGGTATCACCATTGACGTCATCAGCAGTCTGCTATCTGTCAGTGTAATGTTTGACAATTTGTTTTGCAGATAATGATATCACCACTGACGTCATCAGCAGTGTGCTATCTGTCAGTGTAATGTTTGACAATTTGTTTTGCAGATAATGGTATCACCACTGACGTCATCAGCAGTGTGCTATCTGTCAGTGTAATGTTTGACAATTTGTTTTGCAGATAATGGTATCACCATTGACGTCATCAGCAGTGTGCTATCTGTCAGTGTAATGTTTGACCATTTGTTTTGCAGATAATGGTATCACCATTGACGTCATCAGCATTGTGCTATCTGTCAGTGTAATGTTTGACCATTTGTTTTGCAGATAATGGTATCACCACTGACGTCATCAGCAGTGTGCTATCTGTCAGTGTAATGTTTGTCAATTTGTTTTGCAGATAATGAAATCATCATTGACGTCATCAATAGATTGAACTACCTGCATTACACTGACAATTTGTTTTGCATATAATGGCATCACCACTGAGGTCATCAATAGATTGCATTATCTGCATAATGTTTGACAATTTGTTTTGCAAATAATAACATCATCATTGCCGCCATCAATATATTGCACTACCTGTGTTACACTGGCAATTCGTCATCAATACACCTGTTATCTGTCACTGTGTAATATTTGACAATTTGTTCTGCAGATGACATCATCAATGACCGCATAAATACATGTGCTATCTGTCAATGTGCAATATTTTGCAGGTAATGATATCATAATTGACGTCATCAATAAATTGCGCTGAGTAATGCTTATCATGTGTTTAATGGCAGATAATGACAATATCACCAATAAGTGTGCTCTCTCTCTTAGTATGTAATGTTTGACAATTTGTTATGCAGGTAACGACATTACCATTGACGTCATCATGCAGCACATTGGACTACCTGCAACTGTGTAATGTTTGACAATTTAATTTGCAGATGACATCAACATTGACATAATCAATAGGCTGGGTTATCTGCGTAATGTTGTGACGGAGACACTACGACTGACCCCACCCATAGGGGCTGGGTATAGAAAAGCAATTAAAACGTTTGTAATCGAGGTATGTTGTAAAATCCTTAGCCCTTCTGATAAACAATGTATGCGTTGATGGTGATTTAAAGCATTTTAGAGGATTGAGTACAAGTGGCGACAATTTTCCCTTCCATCTTGTTTGTTGTTTCACTAGTTTAATCGATTCAAATATGCAGCCATTACTAGTCAATTTAAATGTAAATAGATCTATGCAATGATTGGTAGCTACTTTCTATTCCGACAACCTAGTTTTGTGAATGCTGTATTTTGTGTTCAGTTTTTGTATTTATACTTTTCTAAGATTCAAAGTGGGACACCCTTGTTATATGTTCATAATTTTATCATCTAGATTTATGCTATACTGTAAAGTTTGTTGACACACAGTTTTTTTAAAGAAAATTGCATAACATATACGAAAATGCATGCATTTTTTTATGTTCTACACAATTTCAAAACATCTGTTTAACCAATTCTTATTATTTTAGGGCTACCAGATTCCCAAGGGTTGGACCGTTGCATACAGTATTCGAGAAACTCACGAGACCTCGGATTACTTTACAAACCCAACCGTGTTTAACCCAGAACGCTGGAATTCAAAATCGGCAGACGACAAAATGCACTTTTTAACCTTTGGTGGAGGAAAACGACGCTGCGTTGGTAAAGACTTTGCTCAACTATTGCTAAAGGTTCTTTTCGTGAAGATATTGAGGTCCTGCACAATTCGATTGAAGAACAAAAACGTCAGAATAAATAACTTTCCGTCACCGCGTCCCGTGGAGAGTACTATTCCCGTATTTATCTCAAGAATTTAATAACTGTTGCCCTCGTCTTTATTTAAAGAATTAAATACCTGTTGTGCTTATGGGTCTATTGATATTTTTCATAAAATATCTGTTAAGGAATTTTTACTGAATAGCTTGGTAATAAAAACGATAAAGAAAGCGATAGAACAAACGATGACCCATGCGTTTTTGCCAACAATACTTTGTCATGATGTATTGTCTTTTTATTGGCATTGCTGTGCTTGAAGTTAACACTATTTCACCAACAGTGATTAATAAATAAATGATATAGTTCTGGTTACTGATTCAAGTCTTCTGAATTGAGGTTTCAACAAGTGTTGAACAGATCACCTGTGACAGGCAGATGGACGAAGCCTCACTCTTGTTCTTTAGATTTATAATACTTATTTTATAAGGTGTTATACTCGTATCAGTTTATACCAGTCAACAATGCAAAACGAGTGATTTACTTTTATTTATTGACAAGGTGTCACCATGTCTCCACTTTTATTATTAACTTGGCATATGCAGTCTAATGGTACGTGAAAGAATGGTGAATGCCAGCCATGTATTAGTCTTCATATATATTATTTAAGAATAGCATTGCATGCACAATGTATCAAGACTACATGATCTGTATTAAATATTTCAACACATTAATTGCTGATTGATTGAAACGATAAAAGTAAAAACACTGATGTAGAATTCTCTTTCTTTGATGACAAAAAGGAACATGGATCTTGGCAACACCAACTAAAAACATCTTTGAGACAATGTAAATCAAAAATTTCACTGTTAATTAAAAATTTGTTTGTTATTTTAAGTTGTACCAGATTTTAAGTGGGTAAAATTTGAAAAATCTAAATAAACTGGCATAAATTTCTGAATTTAACTTATGTTTTAACTTACAACCATTGGTATCTAAGGTGTGAGTGTTGTGTTCTTATATCAACTAGAACTTTCAATGAAGGTAATGAGTACCCCCGATTTTTTGATACAGCTGATAAAAATGGGCAAAATTGATAATAATAAATGTCTAAAATATTTGTTCATTTTTTAATGTGAAAAAACATCGGTCCATAATTTTGTAAAAATATTGTAGAACAAAAAACATTGATGCAGAGACACATTATATCATCATGTGTATACAATATCAGAGTGGACAATTCTAAATCAAACAAAGGGCCATAATTCTGTAATATATTAGGCAATCAACAATGGGTGATGTACATGTAGAGGGACATGAGATCATCAGTTGTTATGAGTATATGAAGTTCGGGAACCATCCATTCAAAACTGTTTGAGAAATGCGAGTAATAAATATGTGTTTATACGCGATGGGACATTACAGACAACGTAATTCCTGTGTAGCCCCCACCTCACTTTGTGAAAGCGGGGGTATAAATATATATAGAAGGTTGGTAGGTATTTGTTTAGAAATGAACTAAGAATGATAAGAAGATAATGTGTGCTGTATTTGTAACTTCCATTCCATTTTGTATTGCCTTGTCCTCTGATATTACATGACTGATTACATGCATTATTTTTTTTTTGTGTGTGTCATCTGCATATCATGGCAGACACTTAGGGATCACTTTGTCTGTCGTCATCCATCGTCTGTCCGCCTAACTGTAACCTGCATCCTAACTTTGGCCATAACTTGAAAAGCATTTGACTTATGTTCATAACTTTACACGTCTTCACCTTACCTAAAGAAATTTTGCTACATAGGTCCAATATTTTTGACTTTTATTTTGGCAGAGTTATGCCCTTTTCATAAAAGTTTAACCTGCAACCTGTAGGTTTAACCTGTAGCCTGCAAACTAACCAAGCTCGTAACTTGCCATAACTTGAAAAGTATTTGACCTAACCAAGCTCGTAACAGGCAAGTATTTGACCTATGTTCACAAAACTGAACACGTCATCTTTTTTTTTTGTAAAACTTTAAAATGCAACCTAACCAAGCCATAGCTAAATAAATTACCAATGTTCATGGAACTTCACACACATCGTCATCTTAACCCAAGAATTTTTGTTACACATTTCCAATAACTCTTGACTTTCATTTCGACAGAGTTATGCCTCTTTCCATAAAACAAGAGGCCCAAGAGGGCCTGTGGACACTCTACTGGCTAACATTACTCGTATAACATCAATGAAGCGAGAGACTGCCATTTACGTTTTTTTGAAAGTTTTGGGCAAAATACAGCTGATCAACTAAATCAAGGGCCATAACTAAAGAATCTGGTTTGGTAAAAATCAGATGAAAAATGAAGGCCCTACCGTATTAACGAGGCAAAATATAGCATTTTTAACCAAATCAAGAGCCATAACTCCTCTGTTTCTGGTCCGACAATCAAGGGCCATAACTCCGCTGTTACTGGTCCGACTTGTCTGGTTTTCGAACTTGACCAAGCTTTTATTGACATTAACAATCTGATAAAGTTTGGTAAAGATCGGATAAAAAATAAAGTCTTAACCAGGCAAAATATAGCATTTTTAACTAAATCAAGGGCAATAACTCCGCTGTTAATGGTCCGATCTAGTGGGTGGTCCGATCTAGTGGGTTTTCGAACTTGTCCGAGCTTTCATTGATATTACCAATCTGTGCAAGTTTGGTAAAGATCAAATAATAAATGAAGGTGCTAGAGTGTTCACAAGGCTTAATATGGCATTTTTCAGCAAAACAAGGGCCATAACTCCTATGAAATTATTTCGATCTTGCCGGTTGTCGAACTTGTTCGAGCTTTCATTGATATAAAGACACTGGCAAGGTTAAGTAAAGATCCAATTAATATTGAAGGCCCTAGAGTGTTCACAAGGCAGAAAATAGCATTTTTTAGAAAAAACAAGGGCCATAACTCCTGTGTAACTGATCCGATTTAGCTAGTTTTCGAACTTATCCGAGCTTTTATTGATATTAACAATCTGTGCTAGTTTGATAAAGATCAAATAATAAATGAAGGTGCTAGTGTTCACAAGGCAGAAAATGCCATTTTTCAGGGAAAAAACAAGGGCCATACCTCTGGTGTTACTGATCCAATTCAACTGATTTTCGAACTTGTCCAAGCTATAATTAGTATTAACAATATGTGCAAGTTTGGTAACGATCAAATAATAAATGAAGGTGCTAGAGTGTTCACAAGGCAGAAGATAGCAATTTTCAGAAAAAACAAGGGCCATAACTCCGGTGTTACTGATCCGATTTGGCTGGTTTTCGAATTTGTCCGAGCTTTCATTGATATTAAAGATCAAATAATAAATGACGGTGCTAGAGTGTTCACAAGGCTTAATATGGCATTTTTCAGCAAAACAAGGGCCATAACTCCGGTGAAATATTCCGAGCTTTCATTGATATTTACAACCTGTTAAAGTTTGGTAAAGATCAGATGAAAAATGAAGGCCCTAGAGTGTTCACAAGACAAAAGTTAACGACGCACGGACGACAGACAACTTGCCATCCCATAAGCTCTGGCCAGCAGAGCTAAAAATAATCTGTAACATAACCGAGCTCACAACTTGGCAAAATATTGACCTATGGTCATGCAACTTTCTACCATGTTCTCGTTTTCTGTTCGTGACTATATCTTGACATATCAGTAAAAAGTACAAACAGCATCAACCCTTTTATAAATGACTAAACCAGAACAAAACTAACGTGTCTCTATTTATTCATTAAACCATCTTCATTTTTAAGCTGAAGAATTCCTTTTTGGAAACGTGCTTCATTGACAAACTCTATTCACAAAAGCCTTAAAGTCTAAACAAATCACTTAATACTTCAATGGCTACCGTCTCGAATTGCAGAGCTTCTGCAGATAGTTTTTATGTCAATGTGAAAGAGCAAGTCCCATTTTTACCACCGAATTGTGACACATAATTACCCATAATCTCTCTGCACCTCTCAACATGTACACGTCAACAGCCACCATCTCTTCCTGAAGTGAGCAACTCCATCACGTTCTAAAGAATCGTGACACTTTACTAAATCCATGCCCCGTCAAATTTATATCTGAACAAAATGTCACAACCCTTTGTAATGTGATACTACATTCCCTTCTTGTTGACGACAAGGATGCAAATTATACCATTATATATATATATATATAATGGTTAAATTATTTCATGGTTTAATTAAAAATATATCCGCAAACAAATATACATTATATTACAAGCAAAGGTAGTTTTTTAAACGCCAAAAAGATTAAGAATTTTCTATCAAGTATTAAAGGGGATGATGCACTATTTTCAAACACGATTTATTTAAAAGGGCTCTGAAAAACTTGAAAAAAAGCTGAAAGAATTATCAAAATGGCATGAAAAATAAAGGAGATGTGACCAATTGACAAGAACATAAATGTAGGCGGCCATCTTTGAATGATGACGTCATCGCGCCTTTTTACCATATATGGCATACTGATAAAATGTCTGTTAAAGCAACGAAAATCACTGCAAATTGATTAAAAATAAATATACAGATGTAAAATATATAAATTGTATTCTTATTTTTCATTTCCAGTGATTTTCTTTGCTTTAAAATACATTTTGTCCATATGCCATCTATGGTAAAAAGGCGCGATGAGTCATCGTTTAAAGATGGCTGCCTCCTTTTATGTTTCTTTGCAAATTTTCAATAGGTCATATCTCCTTTATTTTTCAAGGCATTTTGATACTTCTTTCAGCTTTTTTCAGCTTTTTTCAAAGCCATTTAAAATAAAACTAGTTTGAAAATAGTGCATCCACCCTTTTAAAATGTGATTTAAACTACATATATATTTGTTTTCTACTTTAAAACAAGTTTTGTGAAGGTCAAAAATGAAGGACCTTGACAAGTCAAGCTCCCAGCGGGATTCGAACCCACATCGATGAGAGACGAGAAATACAATGCATGAAATGGTAATGAATGAAATAAACGAAATGGTAATGAATGAAATGGTAATGAATGAAATAAATGAAATGGTAATGCATGAAATAAACGAAATGGTAATGCATGAAATAAACGAAATGATAAAACACATAATTTAATAAATGAAATGATAAAACCATAATTTAATAAATGAAATGATAAAATACATGATTTGTGTGAATGATATGATGGACAAACTTCAAATCAACTGCACAGTTCCCTAGGAGGAGGTCTAGTTGGAATAAGCCCTAATGTGAATGTAGCAGCTTGAAACTGTTCCAACTCCTCAGCAGTCAGTTTGTCAACTGGAGTATACACAGAGCCTTCCTCTGTGGTAGTTCTTGATGGCTGACTAGGCTGAGTTGTTCCAACTCCAGAACCGGAAGGAACTATCCGATCTTGAATCACACCACTAACGGGTGAACTTCCGAACAGGTTTTTGCTAGGAAATGCTGCTGTTGTAGTGGGATTTGTATTTCCAAATGGGCTCTGAGTAACTGTAGAAGCTGTTTGCGGTGTGCCAAAAGAACCACTACTAAAAGGGGAATTTTCTGGTTTACCAAATAATGATGCCGTTGGTGTCTGAGTCTGATTAAATCCTGACTGCTGACCAAAAAGGCCCACAGACTGTTGTCCTGTTTGACTTTGACCAAATAAAGTAGTCTGTCCAACACCAGTCTGCTGTGTCTGGCCAAATAAAGTCTGTGAGCCAGTCTGACCAAATGTTGATTGTGTTGATTGTGTACCAGCCTGTCCAAACAGTGACTGGTTCCCTGTTTGACCAAATGCAGTCTGCTGTTTTCCAAATAAGCCACTGCTGGGCTGTGTAGCAGTACTAGGTTGGCCAAACAACCCTGTTGTGGTTCCCGAGTTCCCGCCAAATAGATCGGAGGTAGTTGTGGAATCTGTAGGAGCATATAAACTTTGTTTAGCACATGTGAAGTATGACAATGCACTGTTTTGGAGAGCCTTTTCATAAAGATAATCATGACACTATTGACATATTTTATTTGTGAAATTGCTAATGAATAGTGGAATAAATACCATCAAATAAGCTTGTCTGAACTTGGTCAGTAAAATTAAACAAGAGGGTCTAAAATAAGCTTTAATGTTAAACTTTAAACTAGATGGGTGTTCGGTGGAACACGTGTGTCGCCTGTCAGCGCTTTGTCTGACAGTATAACAAGTTTTTTTTTGACCCAGATAAATGACCTTGACAAACTAGCCGGAGTAAGTTTGCGCATGGATATAAATACTCTGAATTCGAAACTGCCTATACGCCCCATGCTAATTATAGATTTATCTGCCGAACGGCGAATAAGCTAGTTCCCTGATTACTTTGCAGTATATAACAGGGTACCAGTTGGTTAAAATGAAAAATGTGTACGCATTTTTTTAAATCAAACTCCTCCTTTATTTATGGCGATATGTTAAAAATGATGAATTGTTTGAAATGGCATTATTGTGTAGATTCGGCAACTGGTCTTGGATTTTAAGTAAACGTTCAATTTGTTTGAAAATGTGTATACTGAAATTGGATAAAAAGGGACACATTTTTTCTTTTAAAAAGTGATGGTTGTTTCAACTTTTCTGAGCTTTTTAACACAGTTTGAACAAGTCTGTGTGTTATTATATGAAGTGATTTTCTTAGACAAAGTTCAAAAGGAATAACATGCCATTACATTCCAGACAAGAGATGTCTGTTACACATGTTATAAACAAGAGTGTCGCCTAACGGGGCATTATACGCCCAATTCCTAAAGTTTTTTATGTTAAAAGCATTTCCTAGGTGTCAGGTCAATGTAACCTTTACCTTAGACCTTCTACGTTACGGTTTTGAAGTTATTGTGCAGAATGCATATTTCCACATAAGGTCACTGTGACCTTGGCCTTTGACCTACTGGCCCCAAATGCGATAGGGTTCCTCCTCTCACCTAGGGCAATGTACCTATGAAGTTTGTGAGTGTAGGTGCTATGATTTTGAAGTAATTGTGTGGAATTCATATTTCCATATAAGGTCAGTGACCTTGTCCTTTGACTTACTGGCCCCAAAATCAATAGGTTTCCTCCTCAAACCTAGGGCAATGTACCTATGAAGTGTTATGACTGTAGGTGTTATGGTTTTGAAGTTACTGTGCGGAATGCATATTTCCATATAATGTCACAGTGACCTTGACCTTTGACCTAATGGCCCTAAAAACAATAGGGTTCTTACTCTCACCTAGGGCAATGTACCTATGAAGTTTCGTGAGTGTATGTGTTATGGTTTTGAAGTTACTGTGCAGAATGCATATTTCCATATAATGTCACAGTGACCTTGATCTTGACCTTATGGCCCCAAAAACAATAGGGTTCCTACTCTCACCTAGGGAAGTGTATCTATGAAGTTTCATGAGTGTAGGTGTTATGGTTTCAAAGTTATCATCTGGAATGCGGTTTTCTATAAAAGGTCATGGTGACCTTAACCCCAAAAACAGTAGAGATCCTCCTCTCACCTGGGCAATGTATCTAAAAAGTTTCATGAGTGTAGGTGTTATGGTTTCGAAGTTATTATCCTGAATGTGTTTGTCTATATAAGGTCAAGGTGACCTTGACCTTTGACCTACTGACCCCAAAAACAATAGGGATCCTCCTCTCACCTAAGGCAATGTACCTATGAAGTTTCATGAGTGTAGGTGTAATGGTTTCGGAGTTATCGTCCAGTATATGCAATTGCTTACGGACGGACGGACAACCCCATACCATAATACATCAACGGGCGTAAAAATCAACAAATGTTAGTGTACTAACAGAGATAATTATGTATTTACTCAAGCTAAAGTTATGGTTCTGTGCTCTGCATTTCTCCTCAAAGTGTGAAGTTTTATTCCAGTGCCATATGTAGTTTTTAAGTTATGCTCTGGACAACATTATAAGTATAACTTGCAAAAGGCAATAACACTAATTTGAATAAATATAACAGAGTTATTGTTCTTGCACGTGCACTTTCTTTTTGTCATTGCCCTCTATCATTGTATGAAGAAGTCCCATTAGTAGTTTTCAAGTTATGCTCCAGATAGGATTTAAAAGTATAAAATTACAAAGGACAGTAATTCTAATTTGAATGAAGATAGAGTTATGGTTCTTTCCAATGGACTTCCCTTTATTGTCCTCTGACATTCTGTGAAGTTTCATTTTAGTCCCATTAGTAGTTTTTAAGTTATGCTCTGGACAAAATTTACAAGTATAAAATTATGAAGGACAGTAACACGGATTTGAATGAAGACAGAGTTGTTGTTCTTTCCAGTGGACTTCCCTTTATTGCCCTCTGTCATTCTGTGATGTTTCATTTTAGTCCCATTAGTACTGTTTTAACTTCTGCTCCAGACAAAAATTACAAGTATAAAATTACGCAGGACAGTAACACTAATTGAATAAAGACAGAGTTATGGTTCTTGTGCACTGCACCTCCACGCACTGCCCTCCATCAGTGTGTGAAGTTGCATACCAGTCCCATTAGTAGTTGTGTAATTATGTTCTGGACAAGAATTAAAAAAAGTGTAGAGGTACATAAGGTCATCAGTTGTTATGTTTATATGAAGTTTGGGAACAACCCATTTAAAAGTGCTTGAGGAATTTCAAGTAATGAAAATGTGTTAAGGGACGCGATGGGACAAAAATGTGTTACGCGATGGGACGTTACGGACAATGTGGTTCCTATATAGCCCCCACTTCACTTGGGTATGGTTCCTGCATTCCGCATTTACTCTCATTGCTCTTTATCATTGTGTGAAATTTTGTTGCAGTCCCTCTAGTAGTTTTTGAGTTGTTGAGCAGACATAAATTATACGTATAAAATTACAAAGGGCAATTACTCTAATTCAAATATGTGAAATTTCATCGTAGTCCCTTCAGTAGTTTTCGAGTAATGGAGCGGACACAAAGTGTAAGTATAAAATTACAAAGGGCAATAACTCTAATTTAAATGAAGACCTAGTTATAGTTCTTGATCTCTGAACTTCCTCTTATTTTCCTCTATCATTGTGTGAAATTTCATTGCAGTCTCTCTAGTAGTTTTTGATTTACAGAGCGGACACGAAATGGGATGTACGGACGGATGGACGGAAGGCATTACCATATCCACCTCATGCCTGCAGCGGCGGCGGATAATTGCAATAACTCTAATTTGAATGAAGATAAGAGTTAGGTTCTTGTGCATTGCACTTGCTCTCAATGTCTTCTATCATCATGCAAAGTTGCATTCCAGCACCATTAATAGTTTAAAACTTAAGCCCTGGACAAACAATCCGTACAGAAGGACCGACAGACAAGGACAAAGCAGCGACTATATGCTTCCCTTGAAAAATGTTCTGCGAACATGAACACAGTGTCTAACTCAAGTAATTCTCATTTAACTGTAACACCGATAGAATATGAAACATGATACCCACTCATCCTATAAAGTTTCACACTGAAGAAACTGAAACACTAGGAGTTGTGCATACAAGATTTTTTTATTAGACAAAGCCAAATCTATATCTCCCACTTTTACTGACAGCTAGTGGAAAATAAAACATCTTTTTTATTTTTATCTTACAGGCAACTACTTTAAGTACTTAATTTATTTAAATGAATTATTCCTTGTGAAATGTTAAACCTGAATATGGAATGAAACTTAAATACACTCTTTTGGAGCGTTACTTACCACTAAACAGAGACACTTGACCTGTTGTGCTGAAATTAAAAACAAAATCATGATGGACTCGTATATAAAATATTGCTGGTTCAAAAGTGAGCTGATAAAGACCACGAGATATACTGAAATCAGGTGTGTAGCGTGGCGTGTTTTCAACATACTCCTAATACTAGGTGCGAAGCGCCAAGTGGGAGAGGGAATGGGAGGAGGTGTCCCCCTGTTAGATGTGGGGTTCGGGGGTCTCCACCGATTACTTTAATATCTTTAGACCAAACTGGCACTCGTACAAGCAATATTTGTCAGGAATATAGACATTTTATGCTCACAAAAAAGTAGTAATTTTCCACACTTACTCCCTCCCGCTCTGATTTTTATTGCATTTATCAACTTTTTAGGGTTTTTATATTTTTTCTTTTATTTTTGCAAGTTACTCCCGGGAGTAAAGGAGTATGCCACGCTACGCCCCTAGAAATATTCAAAATAAATTTAAACAAGAAATGTCACTGTAAGTGACAAATGCCCCCAAAGTGGTTTGTGAATATATGAACGATATGTTTATGCACACAGCTCAAAACTGTGACGGCATCAGAAGTTTGAACCATGTTTATATATTCATTTTATATATTATGGTAAGGTGAGGTAAAAGTTCAGCAAAACTGGAATGTGACCGATGACAAAGTTATACACCGCACACAACCAATATGACTTCATTCAAATACAGGGTCATAAGGCATCCGACCTCTAAGTGTGACCTTTACCTTGAAGCTAAGGATCTGGGTTTTGCGCACGACATGTTGTCATGTTCTGGGGAATATATAAAAATATTTTTATAAAAATCCCTCAACGGATGACAAAGTTATAGACCGGACATAACTTACATGACTTCAAATACAGGGATATATGACATCTTCTGACCTCTAAGTGTGACCTTGACCTTGAAGCTAATGACCTGGATTTTGCTCGCGACACATAGTCTTGTTGGGGTGAACATTTTTCCAAGTTATTTGAAAATCCATTCATGAATGTCAGAGATATTTACCGGACATGAAATATGGACACAAAAGTACTTCTTTTTGACCTTTGACCTTTAAGTTAAACCTTTACCTTGAAGACCTGGAGTTTGCATGTGACATATCCTTTTGTTGTAGTGAACACTTGTGAAAGGTTATTTGAAAATCCCTCCATGAGTGTCAGAGTTATTTACCGGACACAAAAGTATTTCTTTTTGACATTTGACCTCTTAGTGTGACCTTGACCTTGGAGCAACGGACCAGGATTTTGCGCGCAACATATCATCTTGTTGTGGTTAACACTTGTGCCAAGTTATTTGAAAATCCATCCTTGAGTGTCAGAGTTATTTACCGGACACAAAACTACTTCTTTTTGACCTTTGACCTTTAAGTGCGACCTTGACCTTGAAGCCACAGACCTGTGACACATTGTCTTGTGGTGAGCACGGACTGATGGACGGTGCGACTACTATATGCCACCCTTCGGGGGTATAAACAATTAATCGTTGTTTCCAAGCAAAATTAATGCTATAGGAACATAGCAAATATTGCAACTTGGTGAAGACTCTATTTAACCGAAGATTGCTCGAATCCCAGCCGGAAACAGCTGAGCGGAAATAATGCTGCAATGATGGAGTAAACACCAGCCGGAAACAGTGGAGCAGACATAATGCTGCAATGATGGGAGTAAACATGGAGCAGACAAAAAGCTGCAATGATGGAGTAAACACCAGCCGGAAACAGCTGAGCAGACATAATGCTGCAATGATGGAGTAAACACCAGCCAGAAACAGCAGAGCAGACATAATGCTGCAATGATGGAGTAAACACCAGCCGGAAACAGTTGAGCGGACATAATGCTGCAATGATGGAGTAAACACCAGCCGGAAACAGTGGAGCAGACATAATGCTGCAATGATGGAGTAAACACCAGCCAGAAACAGTTGAGCAGACATAATGCTGCAATGATGGAGTAAACACCAGCCGGAAACAGCTGAGCAGACATAATGCTGCAATGATGGAGTAAACACCAGCCAGAAACAGTAGAGCAGACATAATGCTGCAATGATGGAGTAAACACCAGCCGGAAACAGTTGAGCGGACATATTGCTGCAATGATGGAGTAAACACCAGCCAGAAACAGTTGAGCGGACATAATGCTGCAATGATGGAGTAAACACCAGCCGGAAACAGTGGAGCAGACATAATGCTGCAATGATGGAGTAAACACCAGCCGGAAACAGTTGAGCGGACATAATGCTGCAATGATGGAGTAAACACCAGCCTGAAACAGTTGAGCGGACATAATGCTGCAATGATGGAGTAAACACCAGCCGGAAACAGTTAAGCGGACATAATGCTGACATAATGCTGCAATGATGGAGTAAACACCAGCCGGAAACAGTTGAGCGGACATAATGCTGCAATGATGGAGTAAACACCAGCCGGAAACAGTTGAGCGGACATAATTCTGCAATGATGGAGAAAACACCAGCCGGAAACAGTTGAGCGGACATAATGCTGCAATGATGGAGTAAACCCCAGCCGGAAACAGTTGAGCAGACATAATGCTGCAATGATGGAGTAAACACCAGCCGGAAACAGTGGAGCGGACATAATGCTGCAATGATGGAGTAAACACCAGCCGGAAACAGTTGAGCGGACATAATGCTGCAATGATGGAGTAAACCCCAGCCGGAAACAGTTGAGCGGACATAATGCTGCAATGATGGAGTAAACACCAGCCGGAAACAGTTGAGCGGACATAATGCTGCAATGATGGAGTAAACACCAGCCGGAAACAGTTGAGCGGACATAATGCTGCAATGATGGAGTAAACACCAGCCGGAAACAGTTGAGCGGACATAATGCTGCAATGATGGAGTAAACCCCAGCCGGAAACAGTTGAGCGGACATAATGCTGCATTGATGGAGTAAACTCCAGCCGGAAACAGTCGAGCAGACATAAATGGAGCAAATCCAAACCAGAAACAGTTGAGTATATAGCTCCAGAAATATGGTTGAACGATGCCTGGGGCAAGTGGAATTTGAGCCAACTATATTTATGAAATGCCATAAAAGGCAACAGCACACAAGTTAGTATACTATACCTCGGAGCATTTTTTCTTCTGCAATCGTCGATGAATGATACCTGAAATGAACAAGTAAATAACATTCTCTTAAATACTCCCAACACTGACTCGTAGATGTGACCACCTCAACATTAACATTCTTCTTCATTATGGTACAAGTAAATGTCAAATATACCCTGAGCAGCTTAGTGCACATAGAAGCAATACATGAAACACAAACATATACAAGAAAACACAAGTCAGAAAATAAATGAAACAAAAGAGCTTAACGACCCTGAATCGATCACCTTATGACTTTGGTGAAGAGGTAAAAAGGCTGAAAAGGCTTCTAAATTAACAAAGACTGATAACTTTATTTCCAAAATCCCACAACCTAGGCACATTCAAAAGATTATATCTTGATGTGGTCAAAATCATTCAAAAGATTTGTAAGACGCAGTTGTTTAAGCAAAGGTAAATGGACAACAACAAAAAGGTCACAATAGCTCACTGAGTCTTTAAACAGAGACAAAAAGGTCACAATAGCTCACTGAGTCTTTAATTTAGGTGAGGAAAATATAAGATGGTATGCATGTTGTTTCAATAATTGTTAAAATCGAATTTAATACTGCAACTCACATATGTGTAGTTTTTTCCCAAGATATCAAATTTATCTTTGTTTCATTAAGAAAAGTTGTAGCATGGTCACCAAAAATCTCTTTGTAATAGCACAGGTGTAAATCTTTAACTGAAAATAATATCGGTCAGAAAATAATATCTGTACTACAACTACCAGTTATTGAAAGTTAGAGTATGACAGGGAGCTGAAATGGACATGCTACAAAACAAATAGAGTATGGTTTCATCGTGTTGGTTTATAATTTAAACACCTCGATGGGCTACGCCCATCTCGATGTTTAAATTTACCAACTCAATGAGACCATACTTTATTACTTACTCATCAACAGGGAACCTACCATTTTTTGTCTTAAAGTCAGGCTTGGTGCTTTCATCTCTTGTCTTTGGCTATTTACCTCATTGAACAGACTTGTCACTCTTTGAACCTGCAAAAATGAATTGAATGTTGTTTAAAGATGAATGGCCACCCTTTTTGTAGTATTATCAATTAACAAATTTAACTCTTAAACATCATATGAACATTTCTTGATAGTCCCGGAGAGAAACATATATTTAAAACCGCTACTAAGTTGTATGTAAAAATAAGTTTAATTTGCATGACACAGATACTACTTTTACCACTGTGACTGCACAGGGAAATTAGCTAGGTAAATCTGAATTATATAGCTGCACAGCTATTGCCAGATAATTGATAAATACATTTACCTGTGGATTAATTTACCTGTTCAAAGTTTTCTACGTCATCAAATACAATCTTATTCTCGCTTTTCACAGATATTGCAATGTGTTAAATCTATTGTTGTGTATTGATTTTGATTTAAATAAACATAAACATGCTCATGAAACAAAACATGGCCGGGGAACTTTAACAGCTCAACACATTATAGGTTATTTAAAGCTGCCTGCAAGAGAGGGAAAGGATATACAGGAAACAGAAAACCTGCTATACCCTTACAATTGGATAGATTCCTGTGGTTCTTTAACATGACCAGATGATAGACTCCAATACAACAGACTGATGGATGAGGCTAAGGGAAATTGTCTTGCTCAAAAACACACAGATGGAACTCAGTAAAAATATTGTACTTAATCAACAGGACATATTAATATATGTTTAATAAATTATTTTATAAATAACGCAATTGGTTTTACAGTTTTCATGATTTTTGGAATAAACATGTGACTGTATCAAAACTAACCAATATTTGTTCACCTTTATTCTTTCTAAAAGATAAAAGGTGCATTAATTAACAGTTAAACTTTAAACCCTGTTAACCATTACTGAGCAAGCAATTATTGTGCATTTCCTTACATCGTTGGAACACAAGTTTCAGTGGAAAACTGAAACATGCATTATATTAATTTAAGCATCTGAATATAAGAAATTTCTATACATCGAAAGAGACATGCATTTGGCGCTTGCGAAGTTACGCTTCATAAATGAATGACAGACGGACAGACCGACACCATCTGTGTACACCACCAAAAAATAATGCAATGAGAAAAATAGTTTACAACATACGTAAGGCTGTATATTTTCTTGTTTCAGTGCTTCATAGGCTTCCAATCTCAGCTCCTCCTGGGAAATATCAGAAAATCCTGTAAAATAGTGGTAGACGTGTCCATCATAGTCATCTTAGTCTCTTACCTTCCACTTTTGTAAATCACTTTTACAAATCAATAACTCCTGATGACATGTATATGTTTGTGGAAGCCAAGATAGCTTTTAAATTATCACTCAAAACAACTCCAGTAATACATCTGTGACCTGGTGCTGCTGCACTTAGTTTCAAAATTCTCGCTCGACTATAGTATGTTGGTAAAGCCTTCCTCACGACCAAGATATGTAAATGATCACATATTTACCAGTTAAGCTGGGGAGGTCTCTCTCTCAAAGCCATGATATGTAAATGATCACCTATTTACCAGTTAAGCTGGGGAGGTCTCTCTGAAAGCCATGATATGTAAATGATCACCTATTTACCATTTAAGCTGGGGGTCTCTCTGAAATCCATGATAAGCTGGGGGTCTCTCTGAAATCCATGATATGTAAATGATCACATATTTACCAGTTAAGCTGGGGAGGTCTCTCTCAAAGCCATGATATGTAAATGATCGCATATTTACCAGTTCTGATGGGGAGGTCTCTCTCAAAGCCATGATATGTAAATAATCACATATTTACCAGTTAAGCAGCGGAGGTCTCTCTCAACAGCCGTAAAGTAAATGATCACATATTTACCAGTTAAGCTGGGGGGGTCTATCTCAAAGCCATGATATGTAAATGATCACATATTTACTAGTTAAGCTGCGGAGGTCTCTCTCAAAGCCATGATATGTAAATGATCACCTATTTACCATTTAAGCTGGGGGTCTCTCTGAAATCCATGATAAGCTGGGGGTCTCTCTGAAATCCATGATATGTAAATGATCACATATTTACCAGTTAAGCTGGGGAGGTCTCTCTCAAAGCCATGATATGTAAATGATCGCATATTTACCAGTTCTGATGGGGAGGTCTCTCTCAAAGCCATGATATGTAAATAATCACATATTTACCAGTTAAGCTGCGGAGGTCTCTCTCAACAGCCGTAAAGTAAATGATCACATATTTACCAGTTAAGCTGGGGGGTCTATCTCAAAGCCATGATATGTAAATGATCACATATTTACTAGTTAAGCTGCGGAGGTCTCTCTCATAGCCATGATATGTAAATGAACACATATTTACCAGTTAAACTGGGGAGGTCTTTCTCAAAGCCACGATATGTAAGTTATTACATATTTACCTGGTAAGCTGGGGAGGTCTCTCTCAAAGTCACGATATGTAAATGATTACATATTAACATGGTAAGCTGGGGAGGTCTCTCTCAAAGCCACGATACATAAATGATTACATATTTACCTGGTAAAGCTGGGGAGGTCTCTCTCAAAGCCACGATATGTAAATGATTACATATTTACATGGTAAGCTGGGGAGGTCTCTCTCAAAGTCATACCATGTAACTTGTCAACTATTTACCTGGTAAGCTGGAGAGGTCTTGCTCAGTCATGACACGTAAATTGTCACATTTATACCTGGTAAGCTGGGGAGGTCTTTCTCAAAGACATGACATGTAAATGGCCACAGTCAGACCTGGCAAGCTAAACAGGTCTTTCTCAGTCATGACATTTAAATTGTCACATATATACCTGGTAAGCTGGAGAGGAATGTCTCAAAGTCATGACACTGAAATGGTCACACACATATCTGGTAATCTGGAGAGGGTCTTTTTCAAAGTCATGACATTTAAATTGTCACATATATACCTGGTAAGCTGAGGAAGTCTTTCTCAAAGTCATGACATGTAAATGGCCACATTCGTACCTGGTAAGCCGAAGAGGTCTTTCTCAATGTCATGACATTTAAACTGTGACATAATTACATACCTGGTAAGCTGGGGAAATCTTTCTCAAAGTAACGACATTTAAATTGTGACATAATTACATACCTGGTAAGCTGGGGGAAATCTTTCTCAAAGTCATGACATTTAAACTGTCACATATATACCTGGTAAGCTGGGAAATCTTTCTCAAAGCCATGACATGTAAATTGTCACATATATACCTGGTAAGCTGGAGAGGTCTTTCTCAAAGCCAAGACATATAAATTGTCACATATATACCTGGTAAGCAGAGGTCTTTCTCAAAGTCATGACATGTAAATGGCCACACTAATACCAGGTAAGCTGGAGCGGTCTTTCTCAAAGGCATGCCATGTAAATGGTCACATATATACCTGGTAAACGCTCAAAGTCATAACATGTAAATTGTCACATACATACCTGGTAGGCTGGAGAGGTTTTTCTCAAAGTCAGGACATGTAAATTGTCACATATATAAATGGTAAGCTGGGGAGGTCTTTCTCAGCCATAACATGAAAATTTTCACATATATACCTGGTAAGCTGTGGAGGTCTTTCTCAAAGTCATGACATGTAAATTGTCGTATATATACCTGGTAAGCTGGAGAGGTCTTTCTCAAAGCCATGACAGGTAGATTGTCACATATATACCTGGTAAGCTGGGGAGGTCTTTCTCAAAGTCATGACATGTAAATAAATTGTCACATACATACCTGGTAAGCTGGGAAGATCTTTATCAAAGTCATGACATGTAAATACCTGGTAAGCTGGGGAGGTCTTTCACAAAGTCATGACATGTAAATTGTCACACACATACCTGGTAAGCTGGTGAGGTCTTTCACAAGGTCATGACATGCAAATTGTCACACACATACCTGGTAAGCTGGGGAGGTCTTTCACAAAGTCATGACATGTAAATTGCCACATACATACCTGGTAAGCTGGGGAGGTCTTTCACAAAGTCTTTACATGTAAATTGCCACATACATACCTGGTAAGCTGGAGAGGTCTTTTTCAAAGTCATAACATGTAAATTGCCACATATATACCTGGTAAGCTGGAAAAGTCTTTCTCAAAGTCATAACATGTAAATTGTCACACACATACCTGATAAGCTGGAAAGGTTTTTCTCAAAGTCATGACATGTAAATTGTCAAATAAATACCTGGTAAGCTGGAGAGATCTTTCTCAAAGGCATTACATGTAAATTGTCGCATGTATACCTGGTAAGCTGGAGAGGTCCTTCTCAAAGCCATTACATGTAAATTGTCACATTATACCTGGTAAGCTGGGGAGGTCTTTCTCAAAGACATGACATGCCGTAAATGGCCACACACATACCTGGTAAGCTGGGGAGGTCTTTCTCAAAGTCATGACATGTAAATGGCCACATTTATACCTCGCAAGCTATACAGGTCTTTCTCAGTCAGACATTTAAATTGTCACATACATACCTGGTAAGCTGGAGAGGAAAGTATCAAAGTCATGACATTGAAATGGTCACACACATATCTGGTAAGCTGGAGAGGGTCTTTTTCAAAGTCATGACATTTAAATTGTCACATATATACCTGGTAAGCTGGGGAAGTCTTTCTCAAAGTCATGACATTTAAACTGTCACATATATACCTGGTAAGCTGGGGAACATGGCATTTAAATTGTCACATACCTGGTAAGCTGGAGAGGTCTTTCTCAAAGCCATGACATGTTAATTGTCACATATATATACCTGGTAAGCTGGAGAGGTCTTTCTCGAAGTCATGACATTTAAATTGTCACATATATACCTGGTAAGCTGGGGAAGTCTTTCTCAAAGTCATGACATTTAAATTGTCACATATATATACCAGGTAAGCTGGGCATGTCTTTCTCAAAGCCATCACATATATACCTAGTAAGCAGAGGTCTTTCTCAAAGTCATGACATGTAAATGGCCATACTAATACCAGGTAAGCTGGAGCGGTCTTTCTCAAAGGCATGCCATGTAAATGGTCACATATATACCTGGTAAGCAGGAGAGGTTTTTTTCGGAGTCATGCCATGTAAATTGTCACATATATACCTGGTAAGCAGAGGTCTTTCTCAAAGTCATGACATGTAAATTGCCACACTAATACCAGGTAAGCTGGAGCGGTCTTTCTCAAAGGCATGCCATGTAAATTGTCACATATATATACCTGGTAATCAGGAGAGGTTTTTCTCGAAGTCATGCCATGTAAATTGTCACATATATACCTGGTAACCTGGGAAAGTCTTTCTCAGAGTCATGACATGTAAATTGTCACATATATACCTGGTAAGCTGGGGAAGGCTTTCTCAAAGTCATGACATGTAAATTGTCACATATATACCTGGTAAGCTGGCAAAGTCTTTCTCAAAGTCATGACATGTAAATTGTCACATATATACCTGGTAAGCTGGGTAAGTCTTTCTCAAAGTCATGACATGTAAATTGTCACATATATACAGGTCTGGTAAGCTGGAGAAGTTTTTCTCAAATTCAGGACACATAAATTGTCACATATATACCTAGTAAGCTGGGGAAGTCTTTCTCAAAGGCATGCCATGTAAATGGTCACATATATACCTGGTAATCCGGAGAGGTTTTTCTCGAAGTCATGCCATGTAAATTGTCACATATATGCCTGGTAAGCTGGGAAAGTCTTTCTCAGAGTCGTGACATGTAAATTGTCACATATATACCTGGTAAGTTGGGGAAGTCTTTCTCAAAGTCATGACATGTAAATTGTAACATATATACAGGTATGGTAAGCTGGAGAAGTTTTTCTCAAATTCAGGACACATAAATTGTCACATATATACCTAGTAAGCTGGGAAAGTCTTTCTCAAAGGCATGCCATGTAAATGGTCACATATATACCTGGTAAGCAGGAGAGGTTTTTCTCGAAGTCATGCCATGTAAATTGTCAGATATATACCTGGTAAGCTGGGATAATCTTTTTCAGAGTCATGACATGTAAATTGTCACATATATACCTGGTAAGCTGGGGAAGTCTTTCTCAAAGTCATGACATGTAAATTGAAACATATATACCTGGTGAGCTGGCGAAGTCTTTCTCAAAGTCAAGACATGTAAATTGTCACATATATACCTGGTAAGCTGGAGAGGTCTTTCTCAAAGTCATGACATGTAAATTGTCACATATATACCTGGTAAGCTGGAGAGGTCTTACTCAAAGTCATGACATGTAAATGGCCACATACATTATACCTGGTAAGCTGGAGAAGTCTTTCTCAAAGTCATGACATGTAAATTGTCACATATTTACATGGTAAGCTGTGGGAAGTCTTTCTCAAAGCCATAACATGTAAATGGTCACAAATATACCTGGTAAGCTTGGGAGGTCTTTCTCAAATCCCAGACATGAAAATGGCCACATCTTTCCTCCTTCCCATGTCACTGCTATCTCATTGGCCAAACCTTTCCTGAAATAAAATACATACACATAAAGATAGCTCCAGAAGTGGGATATTAGTGCATTTACAATAAAATCTCAAAACTTTTCAATGTCCTTAAATGGGTACGTGAAATACAGTAAAACTTTACCTGTTCATAAAACAAGCTTTTATTTTAAAGAGACCAACTGCTTTAAGTTCAGTTCCAAATTGTATTACATTAAACCGAACCTGTATAAACATGTGTTAAAGGAGACCAATTATGCTTTTCCCTATACAATATTGTTTAGTCAATATTGTATCAATTCAAAGATTTATAGACTGGCAACTGGTACTGTTGGTTGATTTAGACAGGTTGAATGTTTTTTCATACTTACACAATATCAGCTGCTGACATCTGTGCAGAAGTACCAGCCTTGCCATACTGTTGCTGCTGCTGTGCATCTTGAGCATTCCATTTATAAGGATTTTGATTTCCTCCAAATGAATCTTTGAATGACAACTTTTGACCTCCACCACCACCTCCTCCTCCTCCTCCTCCTCCTCCTCCTCCTCCACCACCACCACCTCTACCTCCAAACAGCTGTCTCTGGGCAGTAACACTGTACCCTAGTGTAATAGAAAGTATTAAATGTTAAAAAGAAGAGATAAAAAATAAAATTCATTAATAGAAAGATTGTTGAAAAGTTACTGATCCCCACCCCACACCCCCACTCGTTATTTTCCAACTGTCACTCAACAAAGTAGAAAATCTAAAATACAGTAATATAATTTTCTCTTGAATAATATAATATAAAGTGGTCAACAAATGCCAGGACCTACATGTCAAGCCCTATTATAAAGAAGATTTTGGTCAACAAAGGCCACGACCTATATGTCAAGCCCTATTATAAAGAAGATTTTTATTTGACCCACACCCATGTCAATCCTAAGAGATATTTTTTTCAGTACATATTTAATACTTATTTAATTGATTTCATTAACAGTAGGGGATGCATTTTATAGCAGAGACCGGATGTAACCTATATTTCATCAGAAGCAGGCACAGTGATCTAAATTTGGTCATGATGGTAGATGCATATACAAGGAACATTGTGATGAAGTTTGAAATCCTGAGAAAAAGAAGAAAGATATGCATGTCGTAGCAGACTGGACAAAAATTCTGCACATGATGTTAGATGCATAAAAGGCAAACTTTGATGAAACTCCTGCAAGGAAAAAGGTAAGATATGCATGTCATCGTGGAGACCGGACATGACCTATTTTTCATAATGACCCAAAATTGTGTACGTGATGTTGGATCCATATAATGAACATTCTGAACATTGGTGAAAATCCTGTAAGTATTGAAATAATGAAGACATTAAAGAAACCAACCCTCCAAATAACAGCAAAATTACACTATATAAATATCACATCCCATGGAGGGTGATAGAACATATTGTCAACCCGAGATTGGTAATGTCCACCGAGGCTTTAGCCGAGGTGGACATTACCACATCTAGGGTTGACAATATGTTCTATCACCCTCCATGGGATGTGATATTTATTTTATTATACCAAACATCAAAATTCATTTAATCAGCAATTATTTTTTATTAACAACAATAAAGAACTTGAAACAAATTTTCAAGATTTAATGTTTCATGCCATGAAACATTACCATGAAACATTACCAATTGTTGACTGATCGGTAATGCACGAGATAATGATCGGTATGCACGAGATAATGTTTCATGCCATGAAACATTACCATGAAACATTACCAATTGTTGACTGATCGGGAATGGGGAAATTACATAGAGAATTTTGAGTGAGGTATAATAATAGAATTTAACAGTTTACCGAAACTCTAGCCATGTGTCCAGGTCATATAATAATGACTTATGTATATGTGCCGATGAAAAGTATAGGTTTATTCATAGTCTTAAAATACTCATGATTAAATTGTGTCTATAGTTTGTATTCTCAAAATAGGTAAATAACAGTGGTCGAAATTAGCACTAGCCCGAAGGTGAAAAACTAGTAAATATCAATTAGGTCTAGTAAAAATCTAGAAATTTAATATAGTTGGGCTTATGAAAATTGTAAAAGTCCAAATGATTATATAATAATTCGGGCTAGTGAACAAGACTCCTAATATCCTAATTTCTTTTGACTGTAAATAGATAGGTTTAGAAACGGTGTATATATGTCGTAAAATTTGGCTGTTGTTGGCGGGATAAGTACTTTAAGGAATGAAAATCGGACACATAGACGGACTAACGAAAGAAAGACACACATTCACCCGCACGACATTATGATCACAGATCCGTAAACGGACTCAACAATAAAATGGTTAACATGAGGCTCAATTATATCAAACACCCCAGTGCTTTATCAGTCAGTAACTCTGCATTTATTTATATTTATCAACAGATTTTTTAAAAAATAATGTTATTTCGCCCCCTTAGAGGTAAAAGGTGCTAACTAACATTTTCACAGAAAATGGTTTTCTGGCATATTTAGATTCCTTTTAATGATATGTTTCTTGTCAGAAAAAATCTTTATTGCATATTGAATCAATCTGGAGATATTGATTAAAAGGATAAGGTGCTATCTGCTTTACATAAAAGTAGTGTGCGGTAAAAGGAGTTATGTGTAAACAACATTGCGGTAAAAGGGGCCATTTGACAAATAGCACCTTTTCCCCCAAATTGTTACCTCAAAACAATTGGTTTAAAACATGATAAATGGGGCTAAGTGGCAAATAGCTCCTTATTCCTGTAAGCATTTTTACATCTTGTGTATTGCTAATAACCAGGATAATTGGTGTGGACAGATTTGATATCACAGTAACTGTTCTGGTATGATGACATTATTCTGTGTCAGGGCTTCTAAAATTGCCGGTTTCTCGGTCTTCAGACCGAATTCTGTGTCTCCGGACCGATTTTATTTTCAAAATCCCTGTTAAAATCGGTCCCAGATATTTCATCTATAGGTCGTTAAATAATCTACAATTACCTTACACACTCCTTGAAATATGCCTTGCGGCAATATTCTTTGATCCATAACACGATTGTTTGTCACTCGCTGTGCGAAAGTAGGTCAATTTAGTCAATTTGGACTAAACCATTACCGATAGTAGGGAGTTTTCCGGAAGAGTCTATAGCGGGGTAGCATATGCCTTTGATGTGTGATCAGTGAAAGTATATCACGCGTTCTGTCGGTGCACTGAAGCGAGTGTTACCGACTGTAATTTCTTTGATATACCGTTAGTCGTAAGGTGTTAGCCTGTTTCCTTGTGTCGGTTTGTTTTTTTAAGTGGCCAAAGCTGGGAATGAAGTTTGTTTGCGTCATTAAAAAGAATTAAAATACCGAGATGTGTTAATTGTTTGTTTGATTTTTTTTTGCAATAACTTTAAGTATAATATTAATGACATTAATTAAGGAAAGTGACCGTTTTTTTTTAAGTCAGACCGAAATTGTTTGCGTTAGTCGTAACATTTGGTATTAATTAAGCTAATTGATGAAAAACGATATTACTCAAATTTACTCCTGCTGAAGTCGGATGTGTTGGGCCTCGACGTGGCGCAGGGGCGAAACACTACGATATGTACGAGCTGTTTGGTAATTTGTACGTAGTGGCTAGCTGCAGCACAACGCATATCAAAATAAATAAGTAAAATTTGATGGCATGGCATCAGTTCGCCGCAAAAAGATTTTGGTCAATGTTGTGAGAGTGTTAGAACCGACAAATGAACTTCACGCGACTTCCGGTCTATTAGACACTTCCGGTTTAATTCCTCAAATGATCAACACTTTTAATATTGAGTGAAAATTATTCATCCAGTAAAGCGAAGACATGATGTCAGTCATTAAAATGTACAAATTGTGATAAAGTAAGTTATAAATAATACAAATATAATACAAACAATTGAAACATACATTTTAAATAGTTCTCTATATCAATGACTGAACGGAAAAAAAAAAAAATTGGTGGGTGGGGTACGGCGATTTTAGTGATTTTTTCAAAATAAGTGCGATTCTTACGGCAGTTAAAAACCTGGACCGATTTGCATTTTAAAATTTTAGAAGCCCTGTTCTGTGTTAATCTTGCATTTATACAGAGATTTTTCAGTGTGAAACACGCTCAATTAAAACAAAACAAAAACATAGATGGAAATATTAGGGTAAGTTTGTTCATTTAAAGGGGTTGATGCACTATTTTCAAACACAGTATATTTTAAAGGGCTCTGAAAAACTTGAAAAAAGCTGAAAGAATTATCAAAATGCCATGAAAAATAAAGGAGATATGACCTATTGAAAATTTGCAAAGAACATAAATGGAGGCGGCCATCTTTGAATGATGACGTCATCGCGCCGTTTTACCATATATGGGATATTGATAAAATGTCTTTTAAAGCAAAGAAAATCACTGCAAATGAAAAATAATACTAAAATGTATACATTTCACATCTGTATATTTATTTTTAATCATTTTGCAGTGGTTTTCTTTGCTTTAAAATACATTTTGTCAATATGCCATATATGGTAAAACGGCGCGATGACGTCATCGTTCAAAGATATATGTTCTTTGCAAATTTTCAATATGTCATATCTCCTTTATTTTTCATGGCATTTTGATAATTCTTTCAGCTTTTTTCAAGTTTTCCAGAGCCCTTTAAAGTAAACTGTGTTTGAAAATAGTGCATCAACCCCTTTAAATCAACTTACTGAAGGCTAAAAGGAAGAAGAACATTGATGGAACCGAAAAGGCCAACGTTCCTCTGCGAAATTTTCTAGAACTGTGCATGAACAATTCTTGAACTGTTCTGGATAGATTGTTCAAGAACTGTTCTTGAACTGTACCTAATCTGTTCTGGTACAGTTCTAGAGCAGTACGTGAACGTTAAATGAGACAAATTTTCTAGAACGTATGTTCAAGAACAGTTCTAGAACTTATGTTTAAGAACAGTTCTTGAACTATCTGTACTGGAACTGTTCTAGAACTGTTACAGAACGATCTGTACTGGAACTGTTCTAGAACAGTTCTAGAACTATCTGTACTGGAACTGTTCTTGAACATAACCCAAGACTAGAAATTTTGTCTCATTTAACGTTCATGCACAGTTCCAGAACTGCTCAAGAACAGATGAAGCACAGTTCTAGAACTATCTGTACTGGAACTGTTTAAGAACTGTTCCAGAACGATCTGTACTGGAAGTGTTCTAGAACAGTTCTAGAACTATACTGGAACTGTTCTTGAACAGTTCAAGTAAGATAGTTCTAGAACTGTTCTTGAACATAAGTTCAAGAAATTTTGTCTCATCTAACTCAAGAACAGATGAAGCACAGTTCAAGAATAGTTCTTGAACAATCTATCCAGAACAGTTCCTGCACAGTTCCAGAACTCCCTTGGCCACTAATTTAACCTACATAACAGTTAAAGAACAATTAATTAATTGAACCTTCAGAATGCCTGGTCATACTTGGTGAAATGTTACATATGATACTGAAATGAAATAATATCTGCAGTGCTGAATACCATTTTTCTGTCAGCAACAAAAAAAGAAAGTCAATCCGCGAAAACACATGACAATAGGGGTTTCATTTTAAAATACTGTTTCTAAAGACTACATTTAGAAATTTCATCTTTCAAATACAACTATTAAATGTATAAGATGTTTTGACACAATAAGTAATGAAAGTATTATCACAAAACACTTACATTTAATCATTAAATGATGCAAGCACAATCTTCAGTTGGACTGCCATTTTACCGCCAAAAATTCAAAAGAATGGCGTCTGCATTTTATTTGCAATTTTGTCAGAATCACTCAGGTGTCATATATTCTTTACCTACTTAAATGAAGACATGGGCTTTTAATATTAAACTGTTCATGCAATAATGTCATTATCATATATTTGTTTGTTAATAGTAGTATAGATTTGTTTAATTAATGAAGATGAACACCTGCGAAACATGTTCTTAATATGTTCTTAAACATTGAACATTTTCAAGAACTATTGAAGAACATTTCAAGAACTGTAATTTTTCTTATAACCTAATACTGTGTTGATGAGCCGTTAAACAACATTCATAAACATTCAGTTTGTTATGGAAAAACCTGTTCTGGAAATGGTGTAATAAATTATGTTGTTTTGTGGAAATACTCAAAAGATTTGAAACTATTGAACTTTAATTTAATCAACACAAAATTTAAGTGCTACAAAATATTTGAATTGAATTGAATTGAAAGTCTTTATTTATCGAGGGTGACCCAATTAGTTTATACTATATACTAATCTAAATGTCTTTTTATACCAAGTTTATGGATAATTGTTTTCATGTCCCAGCAAAAGCCATCTATGTATACTTGGGGTGTGTTCAAGCTACTTAAAACAAAGAAATTTCATATTTCAGTTTAATACCTGTGCCTGTCAGCATTACAAAAATAATGCCTTTTTCAAACGCTGTATCAGTAAGTAGTGTGACTAATAATGGAAGATCACAATAGTTTATTAGGTGGTTAATATTGTGACTAATGCTTACTAATTTAATGTATATTTACATTTGCACAGATGTAATCGATTTGTAACGACATTCCTATTAAGATAACATATTTGTAGATATTTTAAGCACATCTTAATTACATTTCCTATTTGTAGCATGGTCACAGACACTTCTCTTTGTTCAGACACATGTGTAAATCGTTTAATTCAAAATAAGACCTGTCAGAATAACTGTGAGAATAACAGTGAGAATAACTGTTAGAATAACTGAAATAGAGCTGAAATGGACATGCCCATCTCGATGTATAAATGAACCAACTCAATGAAACCATACTCTATCTATTACTTAAAGGAATTTAGTTCACATTTTAAAGAACATTTGAAGAACTTTAAATAGAGAAGATGTTCTAAAACTGTTCTTAAACAATTTCAAGAACAAATGAAGAACAGTTAAGGAACTTCAAGGGTTTAAATTGTTCTTAATTAGTGCTTAACACTTTAAGTTTAAGAACACTTAAGAGTTGAGAACTAATTAAGAACGGTTTAAGAACCCTTGAAGTTCCTGAACGGTTCTTCATTTGTTCTTCAAATTGTTCAAGAACATTTTTAGAACATTTGCTCTATTTAAAGGTTCTTGAACTGTTCTAAACTTGTTCAAGAACCTTTCAAGAATATCTTAAGAAAAATTAAAGTTCTTGAAATGATCTTCAATAGTTCTTGAAAATGTTCAAGAACATATTAAGAACATATGTTCTAGAACAATGAATCAAGAACAGTTCAGGAACTGTTCTTAATGTTCTAGAACTGTTCATGAACTGTTCTGGAGTATAAGAACAGAGTTTCGCAGGGGTTTTGAGTAGAAAGATGCAATCTGTCAAAGATCATATCCGTCATACACATATCAATCGGCTGGATCAACTACTTGCCAGTAATGTACTGAAACGTGTGCCTGTCCGTGCTGACGGAAATTGCTTTTTCGCAGCAATTGCTAAATGTGTAAAATTTAATTATTCAATTTTGTCACACATTGATGCATTTAGAAATTCAGTGTGTGACTTAATGATGGAAAACATTGCAAGAAGACTGTCTTTTCCCTGTATTTTTTCGACTTGGTGTTGCTTTCGAAACTATGTCACATATAAAACACCTCTGCCTTTCCCCAAGATGACTCGTACCTACTAGTTTTTGCTTCAAGAATAAAATGTTTTCACAAATTTTGTTTGCAGCAAAAGGGGCTATGTGTCAAATAGCACCTTTTACTCCAATTTTTCTTTGAAAATTGGTCCGTGGAAAAAGGCGCTATGTACAAAATTGATTATATTGATTGAACTATTGGTTTATTATTGGTTAAAATATGATTAATAAATAGTAGAAATATAATCCCAAATATGTGCTTAGTTTCGTTTTTTAGAATTAAAATCCTGATTTTTCACAAGTCCTTAAACCTTTAAACGCGATTTTCTCGAAATAATGAAAAATGCACAAGCACCTTTTACCTCTAAGGGGGCGATTTGTATTTCACACTAGTAAACTGAATTGTTGTTAATGGCTAATCAACACATTATGGGTTATTTCGAGCCATCCAGACTCCCAAGATGAAGGATAGAACTATATCCGGGAAACTTGATCAATATGACTTCCAAATAGATTTATATGTTTCCATGCTCTGAGAAAAGACTCTGATACATGGGACCATCCTGTTTACTAAAATACTTTTTTATTATCATTTTGTGGCTTTTTACACAGCCAGAAGAAATATCAAAATCATAAAAAAAGGGCTGGTAAGGTCAGAGAAGCCTCGGATTACCGAAGAAACACAGGGGCGCCAGTGTGGCTCTAACCCGTGATCTGTGGAACCAACATGCCACAGCAGATTCCCACTGGGCCACCCTTGCCCCAAACACATTATAGTCATGTACTATGAAAACTGTAGTGTATGTACTGCAAGAACAGTGGAATGAGTCGTCCAGTGGCAGAGCGTCGGACTTCAGCTCAAAAGGTTGAGGGTTCGATCCTCTTCTTGGTCAGTATATTTATCCTTGAGCAGGAAACCCACACACAATCTCTGAACGACAGTGATGCAGTATCGGAAGATACATGCCCTTCTCCTGTAAATTCGTGTCCCTTGACAGATCGATATGCGCATGCGCTTTATAAGTTGTAGGTATTAAAATAATAACTGAATATATAACTAGATAAACATTTCAATAACTATAAACTATCATCAAAAATCCAATGCTAAAGCGAAAGTGAAAAACCTGGCTCAAAGTAGACCATGTCAACTGATCTAAATCGTCCAGAAGCTTCCTATTGAATTCGTGCTTTCTGATTGGCTTATCCAAAAAGAGGTCCCCAGTGGGAAATGTGTAAATGGACCTGTCACATGGCTGTAATATTTTATTAAAATGGCAGCGAGTGAGAAAAAGAATTGACCGGTTTAATTTTCTTATGAAAATGACCTTGAAGCTCTACTGATAGATTTTTGATAGCTATAGATCAGCATTCCTGTGAAGTTTCATGAAAATCCATCAAGTAGTTTCATAGGAGTAGTTGCTACAAGTTTTCATTATATAACTCTATGTAAACAAAGATGGCCGCTGGCAGCCATGTTTAATGCAAATCAAAATAATTTTTGTCGAGGATCAACATCATGTCATACTGATCATTTTAGAAAAAGTCCCATATCAATATCACTTATAGTTTTCAAGAAGTAGTCGCTACAAACTTGTATTTTGAAATCTATTTTTAGCCGTGGTGGCCATCTTGAATTTCCGGCCGACCTGAAATTTTGCTAGGATCAATAAGACATGAAGAGAAACATTCCTGTAAAGTTTCATGAAAATCCGTTGAGTAGTTACAGAGGAGTAGTCGCTACAAGTTTTTTACTATATAACTCTATCTTAGCAAAGATGGCCGCTGACAGCCATGTTTAACATTGAATCAAAACAATTTTCGACAAGGAGTGAAGGACCAACACCATGACATGCTGATCATTTTTAGAAAAAGTCCCATATCAATATCACTTATAGTTTTAAAGAAGTAGTCGCCATAAACTTGTTAAAGTAAATTGCTTTGTGTATATAGATGCGCCCTGTTACGTCAGCCAAACATATAATTTGATAACTAAATAATGTAATTACAAAGAACAAGTGTTGCATTATATATACGATTAATATCCATGACATGTGTCAAACTCTTCATGGCATATCAAACTCTTTCCTGTAAATGTTGCAATTTGCAGCATAAATATGGCACGTGTCTAATTTTGAGGTTAGATTCCCTTTTCTTTTTTTTTACCATGTTTAAAATATAAATATGTCATGTGTCAAACTCTAAGTGAAATATCAATATCAGCAGAACAAAATAATCTTAAGTTGCGATATAGCAGGGTTCTTGTTAATAAAAAAAAAATATATATATAAATATGGCATGTGTCTAAACATTAGTCTAATTAACACAATTAACAACCTAATTAGGACGCCCGTGATGCCTATAAATGACAGCTGAGTGTGAAACAATAATTCAGACGTATTGCTAATGTGTGAACACGCAGGGGGTCGCGGGAGGGGTTTCTTTTATTGATAATCACTCTATACAATTTGTTAACACATGACTTTCGGAATAAATATGCTCTTCTAAATAACGTCGGTGTAAGGTTTGATTATATTTTTCTCCTACTGATATTTAGTTTCTGCTTCAATAGGTCTACTTTTATTTTTGTAGATTGATCGATGGATTATCGATGATATTAAATTGCTTATCAGTTACCTGTTACACTTTCTTATTGTATGCATTCGCAACACAAATCTGGCACATGTCTTAAACAATATATTATTCTCCAGCTTGTATTATATATAATCTAATTATAATAATATATAATCTAATTATCATAATATATAATCTAATTATAATAAATATATAATCTAATTATAATAATATATAATCTAATTATAATAATATAATAATCGGATTAAATGTATTTTAGTTAAACGAAATCGCATCAAAACGAAATCGCATCAAAACGCATCCTTGTACTGTCGTTTTGAAATAATAATTAAAAATACGAAAACTATTATAATCTTTTTAAAAACAACAACAAATCATTATTAATGTTTTCATTATCACCATACATTTCTATTTTATGATTATAATAACAATAATGCTAATATATTGCGATTTTGCGATAACCATAACGCTTACATACCTCTACATTCATTACTATATACATATACCCGGTGGGCGAAACGACTATGTGCGAAACGAAATATGCGAAACGACCAGGTGCGAAAAGACCGGTGGGCGAAACGACCTGTCTCCCTTACTTACTTGGTATTTTAGTTGACTCAATGGAGGTCAGCTCTCAATTTCCTTTTAAAAGAAGCAGTACTTGGCGACTTAACCAGATCATTAGTAAGATCATTCCATAGTGGTACCCGGGGTACATTTATGTATACAGAAACGTACCCGAAAATCTTCGAATTCCAGAACGGCCCCCAAATATACAGAAACGTACCCGGACAAACAAGATCTCATTGGCGGAATTGAAACAATTTAGAACTTGATAAAACAACTACTTAAACAATATTATTTATCATTAACTATTGCGCTAATGTTCTTAAAAACATATTTAGGGTGCCATAGTTAGTAATAAAATACAGAACGCATTGTCGTAAACCCGGAAGTTGTAAATTATCAAACCCCGTGCAAAAATAGTAAACAAATATGCAGCTGTCATTCAAGAAGAGTAGGTCAAATATTTAGACCATCTGCATTCCTTGAAGGCGGAGGCAACTGCAAGCGGCTTTTAAATGGACACACGGCAATCTTTATTTTTTAAAAACTCACGGCGTCCAGCTAGTTTTTCTGCATAACTTGCATTTGTTCATGCAATCATTAATATTAATTATAAGAATAGTATTAACAATTTGTTTTTGCATATTATTAATTTTTGATATTATTGCACCAATAATATATTAAAATTTATAGTATAATAAGACGAAATAGTGAATACTTAAATTTTATTTATTTAAATGTAACCAGGGAAAAAGTAAAAATGATATTGAATATATAAATCGAGACACTAATTGCAAACACTTCCCACCTGCTATCTTCACCGCATGCACGTCACTGTGTGGGCACTGATGACACTCATGATGTTTGTGTAGGAGTCGCCTTGCCAGCCCTATACGCCACTTAGGTCAGCCCATAGAGTTTAGTGGCTTGAGTGTCATTTGACCGAGAGTGACGATGTCTCCTGCATCCTTTCACAGCACACATCACCTGATGGCAACACCGAACTCTTGACGTCAGATGTCCGCAGCTGAGATCAACCCCCCACAGTAGAAGTATCAGTATGTAGGCAGTAATAGGGATCGACTCAGAGGCCTATATTTGACTGAAGACCGAAGAGGGGGAAGATGTACGGGCCGTCAGATGGTGTGTGCAGCGCAGGGCTCATACTGTGATGGGTGTGGCCCCAAACTGGGCTACCTAAACTGCACCAGCCCAGTAGATCGTTGACTCAACCACCTAGAGGATGTCGTCCAGACCGCCCACCTCACCGCCGCAGCGAAAACCACAGAGCAGAAGTGACAACCACCAACATAGGATCAAGTGTGGGGCATGGTGGGTGGGGTGAGGGGGGGGGGGGGGGGGGGGGGGGGGGGGGGAGGGGAGGGGGGGTTGCAACATATATGTGTAAGAATTAACAAAAGAAACACAGAAATATGTAAAAAAATTAATTAAGTCTGTGGCGGAGTGGGGGTGGGTGATGGGGTGAGAGGCGGGGGGTGGGGTGGTGTGGGCGGGGATTGGGTTGCAACATATATGTGTAAGAATTTCACTAAAACAACACAGAAATATGTAAAAAACAAAAACAAAAAAGTGTGAAGGGGAGTGGGGGCCGGGGTAGAGGGGTGGGGGAGGAGGGAGCCCATGCCCCAATATGGGTGAAGTAATAAGATGGATAATGCTATAACAAATCCCAAACCAAAATTATAGATATATACATGCTTACATGCAAACCTAGATCTGCCTTTATTGCACATTTTATTGGCCATCACAATTTGGGTTCCATGGGAGCCCAGAATTTGCAGAAGACAAAATTACTTATCCAACCCTTTACAACATACTATAAGGAAACCAATTCCAAAATTTAGTTCAGCTAGGACAAAAAATGTAAGAGATATAAACCTGTAAACACAGCTTACACGCACAATTTGATGTGAAACAGACATATTTTAAGGGCTATCAGAATTTGGGCTCCATGGGAGCCCAGGGGTTACAGGAACCAAAATTGCTTATGCAGCCCTTAAGATAATGCTACAAGGAAGCCCATGAACAAATTTGGTTGTGGTAGGATAAGAAATGTAAGAGATATAGACTTGTAAACACAGCTTACACGCAAACCTTGATGTGGGACGCCGACGCCAATGCCGACCCCGGGGTGATTACTTAAGGACTCACACCACTATTATCTCCCTTGAATACTCCTGCCCTACAGATGAAGGAGGTAGATAAAAAAAACAAGTTCGCTTTTCTACATTTTACAGGATACATTGATTTATCTTTACCAGGTTCTAAATCTACAGCATTTTAGGAAGAGATCCCAGAAAATTCTAATTCTGCCTCATTTTACACATCATGGGTCTAATCTCCACGGGGTTGTATTTTTGTCTAAATTTTGATAGGTGTCAGGCAAACATGAAATTAAAAAAGTTCAATCTGGTAAATATATTCGTTAAAAGTTAATAGCATGCAGATATTGGATCAATGAAGAATTTAAGCATAAATACATGTTGCAAAATCTTTTTTATCTCTATGCCACGAACAAAAACATTACAATGGGTCCCTATGGAAAATTAATTGTGGTGTGAGACGATAAGCTCTCTTATTCTTCGAATAGTCGAGCTAAAAAACTGCATAGGAGCCAATTTATTAGGCTAACTCATAACTGGGACTGTACCTTGATTTCCGCCACTTGGGTGTTCATTCCAGCAGCTGTTGCCATACCGACAGTTACCTTGCACGAAAAACTTACACACGACCATATTATACAAATTGAACAATTCAAAAAAGGGATTTCACACGTACGATG
>JAWPHD010016664.1:0-48644 GCA_037043455.1 Cyrtodaria siliqua
TTTTCAAAGTTTGTTACCATTCGGTTTGTTTGCGAAGAGAACTACTTCGGTTAGAATGTAATTTGTCGATAAGGCCAACCCGCATTGCTACGAAACCCAGATTATGAACAACTCGGTAAAATATGTATATTGTAATACTCCGCGATGCACCGTATCCTTATTTATCTCGATATATGTCTAATTTATCTTGAGATACTCCATGTTGAGATATCACATTTTATCTTGAGATATCTCAATTTATATTGATATATTTGTATTGAGATATCTCAATTAATCTCAATATATCTCAATATATCTTGAGATAACTGTCTTGAGATATCTTAAGTTGTTTTGAGATAATTATCTTGAGATATCTCAATGTGTCTTGAGTCATTGATATCACAAAATAAATAGAGATATATCTTACAATTTCTCAAGATGTATCGCAACTTATCGTGAGATATCTAACTTGCGATATCTCAAGATCCCATGTGTCTTGCAGTTGGTATATGCAATTTAAGTAGGATTTTCTAAGTTTGAGGTGGGCTTTTTGCCATTTAAAAACTAACCATTTGTGTAATTCTTGGGTTTGCCATAACACTGTTTCAATATATGTACACTTTGCTAGGTAATGTCCCATTTAAGTACTGGTTGCTATGGTATTTTGATGTCATAGTAAAATGACGTTAAACATAGAATAGCATGTGGGGGGTGACGTCATGTCACATGACGTCATTATGTCGTGTCGCGTTAAATAAAAATAAATCGCATAAGATAGCGCTTTATATAAATCGGGTTATAGGAGGCAACTTTTTAGAGAGGAAATGACTTCTGATTGCAAATTTCAGACCTTTTTCATGCTATGGAAAAAAAAAAGACCGAAAGAAAAAAGTTTGCAAAAAAGCTGTTAAAAAGGCTATTTCAGTGTTATCTTAAAAAGGTGCTGTTAGGCCAATTTTTGGACAGTCGCAATAAAACGTATGTCAAGACGTCCGGAATAAATTCGCGAAATGGAAAAAAGGGGCGTTTCAATTTTTTTTTAACGGACAACTTTCCCTTAAGGGGGGCAGTCCTCAGTTTCGCATGAATGTCCATGGTGTAAATCAGAAAGAAATCAACTAAGCATCTTTTAGGTCCATGGATGGTCTTTATAATAATTATGAAGCACATGTTTGATGTTTTTTTCAGTTTTGATTACTTCTAAGTTTATTTTGGTGTATTGGAATATGCATTCTTTGGTTTTTTTGGAGGCTATAAATAGAAAAATGTGAACCAATCAAAAACTTCCTAAAAGTAGTTAAAATGGTTGATTTTCACTGACGAAGAGATCAGCGTGGAATAACTTTTTAAAATGCCGGACTAGGTATGTAAAATTTAGCATTTCCTGATATGCAAGAGCATTATGAGTGATGACATGACCCTGGTATGTGTAGGAAAATTTTTTATTTTCATTTATTGACATTTGAAATATTGCTATAATTGCATTTTTAGCATGTTTTAAGGGGTGGGGTAATCTTAAAGAAATGGGACTAAAGTTGTACAGAAAATGCTTTTTGATACTTTTATTTGGTATGGAAACATGGGTAATTTTATTGTCTTCTCAGAAATGTATGACACAATGATGATGTGATTTATTTTTGCTCAAGGATTCAGGCTAAGAGCTTGTCATGGGTTTGAAGATTGAGAAATGTACATTAAACTGTGGAGTGCCCCCTTAAGGGTCAAACCTTTTTTTACTAAAACAGTCAAATGAAGGATTTTTTGTCTGTATTTCAACATATTTTCAAAGTTTGTTACCATTCGGTTTGTTTGCGAAGAGAACTACTTCGGTTAGAATGTAATTTGTCGATAAGGCCAACCCGCATTGCTACGAAACCCAGATTATGAACAACTCGGTAAAATATGTATATTGTAATACTCCGCGATGCACCGTATCCTTATTTATCTCGATATATGTCTAATTTATCTTGAGATACTCCATGTTGAGATATCACATTTTATCTTGAGATATCTCAATTTATATTGATATATTTGTATTGAGATATCTCAATTAATCTCAATATATCTCAATATATCTCAATATATCTTGAGATAACTGTCTTGAGATATCTTAAGTTGTTTTGAGATAATTATCTTGAGATATCTCAATGTGTCTTGAGTCATTGATATCACAAAATAAATAGAGATATATCTTACAATTTCTCAAGATGTATCGCAACTTATCGTGAGATATCTAACTTGCGATATCTCAAGATCCCATGTGTCTTGCAGTTGGTATATGCAATTTAAGTAGGATTTTCTAAGTTTGAGGTGGGCTTTTTGCCATTTAAAAACTAACCATTTGTGTAATTCTTGGGTTTGCCATAACACTGTTTCAATATATGTACACTTTGCTAATGGTAATGTCCCATTTAAGTACTGGTTGCTATGGTATTTTGATGTCATAGTAAAATGACGTTAAACATAGAATAGCATGTGGGGTGACGTCATGTCACATGACGTCATTATGTCGTGTCGCGTTAAAATAAAAATAAATCGCATAAGATAGCGGCTTTATATAAATCGGGTTATAGGAGGCAACTTTTTAGAGAGGAAATGACTTCTGATTGCAAATTTCAGACCTTTTTCATGCTATGGAAAAAAAAAAGACCGAAAGAAAAAAGTTTGCAAAAAAGCTGTTAAAAAGGCTATTTCAGTGTTATCTTAAAAAGGTGCTGTTAGGCCAATTTTTGGACAGTCGCAATAAAACGTATGTCAAGACGTCCGGAATAAATTCGCGAAATGGAAAAAGGGGCGTTTCAATTTTTTTTTAACGGACAACTTTCCCTTAAGGGGGCAGTCCTCAGTTTCGCATGAATGTCCATGGTGTAAATCAGAAAGAAATCAACTAAGCATCTTTTAGGTCCATGGATGGTCTTTATAATAATTATGAAGCACATGTTTGATGTTTTTTTCAGTTTTGATTACTTCTAAGTTTATTTTGGTGTATTGGAATATGCATTCTTTGGGTTTTTTGGAGGCTATAAATAGAAAAATGTGAACCAATCAAAAACTTCCTAAAAGTAGTTAAAATGGTTGATTTTCACTGACGAAGAGATCAGCGTGGAATAACTTTTTAAAATGCCGGACTAGGTATGTAAAATTTAGCATTTCCTGATATGCAAGAGCATTATGAGTGATGACATGACCCTGGTATGTGTAGGAAATTTTTTTTATTTTCATTTATTGACATTTGAAATATTGCTATAATTGCATTTTTAGCATGTTTTAAGGGGTGGGGTAATCTTAAAGAAATGGGACTAAAGTTGTACAGAAAATGCTTTTTGATACTTTTATTTGGTATGGAAACATGGGAAATTTTATTGTCTTCTCAGAAATGTATGACACAATGATGATGTGATTTATTTTTGCTCAAGGATTCAGGCTAAGAGCTTGTCATGGGTTTGAAGATTGAGAAATGTACATTAAACTGTGGAGTGCCCCCTTAAGGGTCAAACCTTTTTTTACTAAAACAGTCAAATGAAGGATTTTTTGTCTGTATTTCAACATATTTTCAAAGTTTGTTACCATTCGGTTTGTTTGCGAAGAGAACTACTTCGGTTAGAATGTAATTTGTCGATAAGGCCAACCCGCATTGCTACGAAACCCAGATTATGAACAACTCGGTAAAATATGTATATTGTAATACTCCGCGATGCACCGTATCCTTATTTATCTCGATATATGTCTAATTTATCTTGAGATACTCCATGTTGAGATATCACATTTTATCTTGAGATATCTCAATTTATATTGATATATTTGTATTGAGATATCTCAATTAATCTCAATATATCTCAATATATCTTGAGATAACTGTCTTGAGATATCTTAAGTTGTTTTGAGATAATTATCTTGAGATATCTCAATGTGTCTTGAGTCATTGATATCACAAAATAAATAGAGATATATCTTACAATTTCTCAAGATGTATCGCAACTTATCGTGAGATATCTAACTTGCGATATCTCAAGATCCCATGTGTCTTGCAGTTGGTATATGCAATTTAAGTAGGATTTTCTAAGTTTGAGGTGGGCTTTTTGCCATTTAAAAACTAACCATTTGTGTAATTCTTGGGTTTGCCATAACACTGTTTCAATATATGTACACTTTGCTAATGGTAATGTCCCATTTAAGTACTGGTTGCTATGGTATTTTGATGTCATAGTAAAATGACGTTAAACATAGAATAGCATGTGGGGTGACGTCATGTCACATGACGTCATTATGTCGTGTCGCGTTAAAATAAAAATAAATCGCATAAGATAGCGGCTTTATATAAATCGGGTTATAGGAGGCAACTTTTTAGAGAGGAAATGACTTCTGATTGCAAATTTCAGACCTTTTTCATGCTATGGAAAAAAAAAAGACCGAAAGAAAAAAGTTTGCAAAAAAGCTGTTAAAAAGGCTATTTCAGTGTTATCTTAAAAAGGTGCTGTTAGGCCAATTTTTGGACAGTCGCAATAAAACGTATGTCAAGACGTCCGGAATAAATTCGCGAAATGGAAAAAGGGGCGTTTCAATTTTTTTTTAACGGACAACTTTCCCTTAAGGGTCAAACCTTTTTTTACTAAAACAGTCAAATGAAGGATTTTTTGTCTGTATTTCAACATATTTTCAAAGTTTGTTACCATTCGGTTTGTTTGCGAAGAGAACTACTTCGGTTAGAATGTAATTTGTCGATAAGGCCAACCCGCATTGCTACGAAACCCAGATTATGAACAACTCGGTAAAATATGTATATTGTAATACTCCGCGATGCACCGTATCCTTATTTATCTCGATATATGTCTAATTTATCTTGAGATACTCCATGTTGAGATATCACATTTTATCTTGAGATATCTCAATTTATATTGATATATTTGTATTGAGATATCTCAATTAATCTCAATATATCTCAATATATCTCAATATATCTTGAGATAACTGTCTTGAGATATCTTAAGTTGTTTTGAGATAATTATCTTGAGATATCTCAATGTGTCTTGAGTCATTGATATCACAAAATAAATAGAGATATATCTTACAATTTCTCAAGATGTATCGCAACTTATCGTGAGATATCTAACTTGCGATATCTCAAGATCCCATGTGTCTTGCAGTTGGTATATGCAATTTAAGTAGGATTTTCTAAGTTTGAGGTGGGCTTTTTGCCATTTAAAAACTAACCATTTGTGTAATTCTTGGGTTTGCCATAACACTGTTTCAATATATGTACACTTTGCTAATGGTAATGTCCCATTTAAGTACTGGTTGCTATGGTATTTTGATGTCATAGTAAAATGACGTTAAACATAGAATAGCATGTGGGGTGACGTCATGTCACATGACGTCATTATGTCGTGTCGCGTTAAAATAAAAATAAATCGCATAAGATAGCGGCTTTATATAAATCGGGTTATAGGAGGCAACTTTTTAGAGAGGAAATGACTTCTGATTGCAAATTTCAGACCTTTTTCATGCTATGGAAAAAAAAAAGACCGAAAGAAAAAAGTTTGCAAAAAAGCTGTTAAAAAGGCTATTTCAGTGTTATCTTAAAAAGGTGCTGTTAGGCCAATTTTTGGACAGTCGCAATAAAACGTATGTCAAGACGTCCGGAATAAATTCGCGAAATGGAAAAAGGGGCGTTTCAATTTTTTTTTAACGGACAACTTTCCCTTAAGGGGGCAGTCCTCAGTTTCGCATGAATGTCCATGGTGTAAATCAGAAAGAAATCAACTAAGCATCTTTTAGGTCCATGGATGGTCTTTATAATAATTATGAAGCACATGTTTGATGTTTTTTTCAGTTTTGATTACTTCTAAGTTTATTTTGGTGTATTGGAATATGCATTCTTTGGGTTTTTTGGAGGCTATAAATAGAAAAATGTGAACCAATCAAAAACTTCCTAAAAGTAGTTAAAATGGTTGATTTTCACTGACGAAGAGATCAGCGTGGAATAACTTTTTAAAATGCCGGACTAGGTATGTAAAATTTAGCATTTCCTGATATGCAAGAGCATTATGAGTGATGACATGACCCTGGTATGTGTAGGAACATTTTTTATTTTCATTTATTGACATTTGAAATATTGCTATAATTGCATTTTTAGCATGTTTTAAGGGGTGGGGTAATCTTAAAGAAATGGGACTAAAGTTGTACAGAAAATGCTTTTTGATACTTTTATTTGGTATGGAAACATGGGAAATTTTATTGTCTTCTCAGAAATGTATGACACAATGATGATGTGATTTATTTTTGCTCAAGGATTCAGGCTAAGAGCTTGTCATGGGTTTGAAGATTGAGAAATGTACATTAAACTGTGGAGTGCCCCCTTAAGGGTCAAACCTTTTTTTACTAAAACAGTCAAATGAAGGATTTTTTGTCTGTATTTCAACATATTTTCAAAGTTTGTTACCATTCGGTTTGTTTGCGAAGAGAACTACTTCGGTTAGAATGTAATTTGTCGATAAGGCCAACCCGCATTGCTACGAAACCCAGATTATGAACAACTCGGTAAAATATGTATATTGTAATACTCCGCGATGCACCGTATCCTTATTTATCTCGATATATGTCTAATTTATCTTGAGATACTCCATGTTGAGATATCACATTTTATCTTGAGATATCTCAATTTATATTGATATATTTGTATTGAGATATCTCAATTAATCTCAATATATCTCAATATATCTCAATATATCTTGAGATAACTGTCTTGAGATATCTTAAGTTGTTTTGAGATAATTATCTTGAGATATCTCAATGTGTCTTGAGTCATTGATATCACAAAATAAATAGAGATATATCTTACAATTTCTCAAGATGTATCGCAACTTATCGTGAGATATCTAACTTGCGATATCTCAAGATCCCATGTGTCTTGCAGTTGGTATATGCAATTTAAGTAGGATTTTCTAAGTTTGAGGTGGGCTTTTTGCCATTTAAAAACTAACCATTTGTGTAATTCTTGGGTTTGCCATAACACTGTTTCAATATATGTACACTTTGCTAATGGTAATGTCCCATTTAAGTACTGGTTGCTATGGTATTTTGATGTCATAGTAAAATGACGTTAAACATAGAATAGCATGTGGGGTGACGTCATGTCACATGACGTCATTATGTCGTGTCGCGTTAAAATAAAAATAAATCGCATAAGATAGCGGCTTTATATAAATCGGGTTATAGGAGGCAACTTTTTAGAGAGGAAATGACTTCTGATTGCAAATTTCAGACCTTTTTCATGCTATGGAAAAAAAAAAGACCGAAAGAAAAAAGTTTGCAAAAAAGCTGTTAAAAAGGCTATTTCAGTGTTATCTTAAAAAGGTGCTGTTAGGCCAATTTTTGGACAGTCGCAATAAAACGTATGTCAAGACGTCCGGAATAAATTCGCGAAATGGAAAAAGGGGCGTTTCAATTTTTTTTTAACGGACAACTTTCCCTTAAGGGTCAAACCTTTTTTTACTAAAACAGTCAAATGAAGGATTTTTTGTCTGTATTTCAACATATTTTCAAAGTTTGTTACCATTCGGTTTGTTTGCGAAGAGAACTACTTCGGTTAGAATGTAATTTGTCGATAAGGCCAACCCGCATTGCTACGAAACCCAGATTATGAACAACTCGGTAAAATATGTATATTGTAATACTCCGCGATGCACCGTATCCTTATTTATCTCGATATATGTCTAATTTATCTTGAGATACTCCATGTTGAGATATCACATTTTATCTTGAGATATCTCAATTTATATTGATATATTTGTATTGAGATATCTCAATTAATCTCAATATATCTCAATATATCTCAATATATCTTGAGATAACTGTCTTGAGATATCTTAAGTTGTTTTGAGATAATTATCTTGAGATATCTCAATGTGTCTTGAGTCATTGATATCACAAAATAAATAGAGATATATCTTACAATTTCTCAAGATGTATCGCAACTTATCGTGAGATATCTAACTTGCGATATCTCAAGATCCCATGTGTCTTGCAGTTGGTATATGCAATTTAAGTAGGATTTTCTAAGTTTGAGGTGGGCTTTTTGCCATTTAAAAACTAACCATTTGTGTAATTCTTGGGTTTGCCATAACACTGTTTCAATATATGTACACTTTGCTAATGGTAATGTCCCATTTAAGTACTGGTTGCTATGGTATTTTGATGTCATAGTAAAATGACGTTAAACATAGAATAGCATGTGGGGTGACGTCATGTCACATGACGTCATTATGTCGTGTCGCGTTAAAATAAAAATAAATCGCATAAGATAGCGGCTTTATATAAATCGGGTTATAGGAGGCAACTTTTTAGAGAGGAAATGACTTCTGATTGCAAATTTCAGACCTTTTTCATGCTATGGAAAAAAAAAAGACCGAAAGAAAAAAGTTTGCAAAAAAGCTGTTAAAAAGGCTATTTCAGTGTTATCTTAAAAAGGTGCTGTTAGGCCAATTTTTGGACAGTCGCAATAAAACGTATGTCAAGACGTCCGGAATAAATTCGCGAAATGGAAAAAGGGGCGTTTCAATTTTTTTTTAACGGACAACTTTCCCTTAAGGGGGCAGTCCTCAGTTTCGCATGAATGTCCATGGTGTAAATCAGAAAGAAATCAACTAAGCATCTTTTAGGTCCATGGATGGTCTTTATAATAATTATGAAGCACATGTTTGATGTTTTTTTCAGTTTTGATTACTTCTAAGTTTATTTTGGTGTATTGGAATATGCATTCTTTGGGTTTTTTGGAGGCTATAAATAGAAAAATGTGAACCAATCAAAAACTTCCTAAAAGTAGTTAAAATGGTTGATTTTCACTGACGAAGAGATCAGCGTGGAATAACTTTTTAAAATGCCGGACTAGGTATGTAAAATTTAGCATTTCCTGATATGCAAGAGCATTATGAGTGATGACATGACCCTGGTATGTGTAGGAAAATTTTTTATTTTCATTTATTGACATTTGAAATATTGCTATAATTGCATTTTTAGCATGTTTTAAGGGGTGGGGTAATCTTAAAGAAATGGGACTAAAGTTGTACAGAAAATGCTTTTTGATACTTTTATTTGGTATGGAAACATGGGAAATTTTATTGTCTTCTCAGAAATGTATGACACAATGATGATGTGATTTATTTTTGCTCAAGGATTCAGGCTAAGAGCTTGTCATGGGTTTGAAGATTGAGAAATGTACATTAAACTGTGGAGTGCCCCCTTAAGGGTCAAACCTTTTTTTACTAAAACAGTCAAATGAAGGATTTTTTGTCTGTATTTCAACATATTTTCAAAGTTTGTTACCATTCGGTTTGTTTGCGAAGAGAACTACTTCGGTTAGAATGTAATTTGTCGATAAGGCCAACCCGCATTGCTACGAAACCCAGATTATGAACAACTCGGTAAAATATGTATATTGTAATACTCCGCGATGCACCGTATCCTTATTTATCTCGATATATGTCTAATTTATCTTGAGATACTCCATGTTGAGATATCACATTTTATCTTGAGATATCTCAATTTATATTGATATATTTGTATTGAGATATCTCAATTAATCACAATATATCTCAATATATCTCAATATATCTTGAGATAACTGTCTTGAGATATCTTAAGTTGTTTTGAGATAATTATCTTGAGATATCTCAATGTGTCTTGAGTCATTGATATCACAAAATAAATAGAGATATATCTTACAATTTCTCAAGATGTATCGCAACTTATCGTGAGATATCTATCTTGCGATATCTCAAGATCCCATGTGTCTTGCAGTTGGTATATGCAATTTAAGTAGGATTTTCTAAGTTTGAGGTGGGCTTTTTGCCATTTAAAAACTAACCATTTGTGTAATTCTTGGGTTTGCCATAACACTGTTTCAATATATGTACACTTTGCTAATGGTAATGTCCCATTTAAGTACTGGTTGCTATGGTATTTTGATGTCATAGTAAAATGACGTTAAACATAGAATAGCATGTGGGGTGACGTCATGTCACATGACGTCATTATGTCGTGTCGCGTTAAAATAAAAATAAATCGCATAAGATAGCGGCTTTATATAAATCGGGTTATAGGAGGCAACTTTTTAGAGAGGAAATGACTTCTGATTGCAAATTTCAGACCTTTTTCATGCTATGGAAAAAAAAAAGACCGAAAGAAAAAAGTTTGCAAAAAAGCTGTTAAAAAGGCTATTTCAGTGTTATCTTAAAAAGGTGCTGTTAGGCCAATTTTTGGACAGTCGCAATAAAACGTATGTCAAGACGTCCGGAATAAATTCGCGAAATGGAAAAAGGGGCGTTTCAATTTTTTTTTAACGGACAACTTTCCCTTAAGGGGGCAGTCCTCAGTTTCGCATGAATGTCCATGGTGTAAATCAGAAAGAAATCAACTAAGCATCTTTTAGGTCCATGGATGGTCTTTATAATAATTATGAAGCACATGTTTGATGTTTTTTTCAGTTTTGATTACTTCTAAGTTTATTTTGGTGTATTGGAATATGCATTCTTTGGGTTTTTTGGAGGCTATAAATAGAAAAATGTGAACCAATCAAAAACTTCCTAAAAGTAGTTAAAATGGTTGATTTTCACTGACGAAGAGATCAGCGTGGAATAACTTTTTAAAATGCCGGACTAGGTATGTAAAATTTAGCATTTCCTGATATGCAAGAGCATTATGAGTGATGACATGACCCTGGTATGTGTAGGAAAAAATTTTATTTTCATTTATTGACATTTGAAATATTGCTATAATTGCATTTTTAGCATGTTTTAAGGGGTGGGGTAATCTTAAAGAAATGGGACTAAAGTTGTACAGAAAATGCTTTTTGATACTTTTATTTGGTATGGAAACATGGGTAATTTTATTGTCTTCTCAGAAATGTATGACACAATGATGATGTGATTTATTTTTGCTCAAGGATTCAGGCTAAGAGCTTGTCATGGGTTTGAAGATTGAGAAATGTACATTAAACTGTGGAGTGCCCCCTTAAGGGTCAAACCTTTTTTTACTAAAACAGTCAAATGAAGGATTTTTTGTCTGTATTTCAACATATTTTCAAAGTTTGTTACCATTCGGTTTGTTTGCGAAGAGAACTACTTCGGTTAGAATGTAATTTGTCGATAAGGCCAACCCGCATTGCTACGAAACCCAGATTATGAACAACTCGGTAAAATATGTATATTGTAATACTCCGCGATGCACCGTATCCTTATTTATCTCGATATATGTCTAATTTATCTTGAGATACTCCATGTTGAGATATCACATTTTATCTTGAGATATCTCAATTTATATTGATATATTTGTATTGAGATATCTCAATTAATCTCAATATATCTCAATATATCTCAATATATCTTGAGATAACTGTCTTGAGATATCTTAAGTTGTTTTGAGATAATTATCTTGAGATATCTCAATGTGTCTTGAGTCATTGATATCACAAAATAAATAGAGATATATCTTACAATTTCTCAAGATGTATCGCAACTTATCGTGAGATATCTAACTTGCGATATCTCAAGATCCCATGTGTCTTGCAGTTGGTATATGCAATTTAAGTAGGATTTTCTAAGTTTGAGGTGGGCTTTTTGCCATTTAAAAACTAACCATTTGTGTAATTCTTGGGTTTGCCATAACACTGTTTCAATATATGTACACTTTGCTAATGGTAATGTCCCATTTAAGTACTGGTTGCTATGGTATTTTGATGTCATAGTAAAATGACGTTAAACATAGAATAGCATGTGGGGTGACGTCATGTCACATGACGTCATTATGTCGTGTCGCGTTAAAATAAAAATAAATCGCATAAGATAGCGGCTTTATATAAATCGGGTTATAGGAGGCAACTTTTTAGAGAGGAAATGACTTCTGATTGCAAATTTCAGACCTTTTTCATGCTATGGAAAAAAAAAAGACCGAAAGAAAAAAGTTTGCAAAAAAGCTGTTAAAAAGGCTATTTCAGTGTTATCTTAAAAAGGTGCTGTTAGGCCAATTTTTGGACAGTCGCAATAAAACGTATGTCAAGACGTCCGGAATAAATTCGCGAAATGGAAAAAGGGGCGTTTCAATTTTTTTTTAACGGACAACTTTCCCTTAAGGGGGCAGTCCTCAGTTTCGCATGAATGTCCATGGTGTAAATCAGAAAGAAATCAACTAAGCATCTTTTAGGTCCATGGATGGTCTTTATAATAATTATGAAGCACATGTTTGATGTTTTTTTCAGTTTTGATTACTTCTAAGTTTATTTTGGTGTATTGGAATATGCATTCTTTGGGTTTTTTGGAGGCTATAAATAGAAAAATGTGAACCAATCAAAAACTTCCTAAAAGTAGTTAAAATGGTTGATTTTCACTGACGAAGAGATCAGCGTGGAATAACTTTTTAAAATGCCGGACTAGGTATGTAAAATTTAGCATTTCCTGATATGCAAGAGCATTATGAGTGATGACATGACCCTGGTATGTGTAGGAAAATTTTTTATTTTCATTTATTGACATTTGAAATATTGCTATAATTGCATTTTTAGCATGTTTTAAGGGGTGGGGTAATCTTAAAGAAATGGGACTAAAGTTGTACAGAAAATGCTTTTTGATACTTTTATTTGGTATGGAAACATGGGTAATTTTATTGTCTTCTCAGAAATGTATGACACAATGATGATGTGATTTATTTTTGCTCAAGGATTCAGGCTAAGAGCTTGTCATGGGTTTGAAGATTGAGAAATGTACATTAAACTGTGGAGTGCCCCCTTAAGGGTCAAACCTTTTTTTACTAAAACAGTCAAATGAAGGATTTTTTGTCTGTATTTCAACATATTTTCAAAGTTTGTTACCATTCGGTTTGTTTGCGAAGAGAACTACTTCGGTTAGAATGTAATTTGTCGATAAGGCCAACCCGCATTGCTACGAAACCCAGATTATGAACAACTCGGTAAAATATGTATATTGTAATACTCCGCGATGCACCGTATCCTTATTTATCTCGATATATGTCTAATTTATCTTGAGATACTCCATGTTGAGATATCACATTTTATCTTGAGATATCTCAATTTATATTGATATATTTGTATTGAGATATCTCAATTAATCTCAATATATCTCAATATATCTCAATATATCTTGAGATAACTGTCTTGAGATATCTTAAGTTGTTTTGAGATAATTATCTTGAGATATCTCAATGTGTCTTGAGTCATTGATATCACAAAATAAATAGAGATATATCTTACAATTTCTCAAGATGTATCGCAACTTATCGTGAGATATCTAACTTGCGATATCTCAAGATCCCATGTGTCTTGCAGTTGGTATATGCAATTTAAGTAGGATTTTCTAAGTTTGAGGTGGGCTTTTTGCCATTTAAAAACTAACCATTTGTGTAATTCTTGGGTTTGCCATAACACTGTTTCAATATATGTACACTTTGCTAATGGTAATGTCCCATTTAAGTACTGGTTGCTATGGTATTTTGATGTCATAGTAAAATGACGTTAAACATAGAATAGCATGTGGGGTGACGTCATGTCACATGACGTCATTATGTCGTGTCGCGTTAAAATAAAAATAAATCGCATAAGATAGCGGCTTTATATAAATCGGGTTATAGGAGGCAACTTTTTAGAGAGGAAATGACTTCTGATTGCAAATTTCAGACCTTTTTCATGCTATGGAAAAAAAAAAGACCGAAAGAAAAAAGTTTGCAAAAAAGCTGTTAAAAAGGCTATTTCAGTGTTATCTTAAAAAGGTGCTGTTAGGCCAATTTTTGGACAGTCGCAATAAAACGTATGTCAAGACGTCCGGAATAAATTCGCGAAATGGAAAAAGGGGCGTTTCAATTTTTTTTTAACGGACAACTTTCCCTTAAGGGGGCAGTCCTCAGTTTCGCATGAATGTCCATGGTGTAAATCAGAAAGAAATCAACTAAGCATCTTTTAGGTCCATGGATGGTCTTTATAATAATTATGAAGCACATGTTTGATGTTTTTTTCAGTTTTGATTACTTCTAAGTTTATTTTGGTGTATTGGAATATGCATTCTTTGGGTTTTTTGGAGGCTATAAATAGAAAAATGTGAACCAATCAAAAACTTCCTAAAAGTAGTTAAAATGGTTGATTTTCACTGACGAAGAGATCAGCGTGGAATAACTTTTTAAAATGCCGGACTAGGTATGTAAAATTTAGCATTTCCTGATATGCAAGAGCATTATGAGTGATGACATGACCCTGGTATGTGTAGGAAAAATTTTTATTTTCATTTATTGACATTTGAAATATTGCTATAATTGCATTTTTAGCATGTTTTAAGGGGTGGGGTAATCTTAAAGAAATGGGACTAAAGTTGTACAGAAAATGCTTTTTGATACTTTTATTTGGTATGGAAACATGGGTAATTTTATTGTCTTCTCAGAAATGTATGACACAATGATGATGTGATTTATTTTTGCTCAAGGATTCAGGCTAAGAGCTTGTCATGGGTTTGAAGATTGAGAAATGTACATTAAACTGTGGAGTGCCCCCTTAAGGGTCAAACCTTTTTTTACTAAAACAGTCAAATGAAGGATTTTTTGTCTGTATTTCAACATATTTTCAAAGTTTGTTACCATTCGGTTTGTTTGCGAAGAGAACTACTTCGGTTAGAATGTAATTTGTCGATAAGGCCAACCCGCATTGCTACGAAACCCAGATTATGAACAACTCGGTAAAATATGTATATTGTAATACTCCGCGATGCACCGTATCCTTATTTATCTCGATATATGTCTAATTTATCTTGAGATACTCCATGTTGAGATATCACATTTTATCTTGAGATATCTCAATTTATATTGATATATTTGTATTGAGATATCTCAATTAATCTCAATATATCTCAATATATCTTGAGATAACTGTCTTGAGATATCTTAAGTTGTTTTGAGATAATTATCTTGAGATATCTCAATGTGTCTTGAGTCATTGATATCACAAAATAAATAGAGATATATCTTACAATTTCTCAAGATGTATCGCAACTTATCGTGAGATATCTAACTTGCGATATCTCAAGATCCCATGTGTCTTGCAGTTGGTATATGCAATTTAAGTAGGATTTTCTAAGTTTGAGGTGGGCTTTTTGCCATTTAAAAACTAACCATTTGTGTAATTCTTGGGTTTGCCATAACACTGTTTCAATATATGTACACTTTGCTAATGGTAATGTCCCATTTAAGTACTGGTTGCTATGGTATTTTGATGTCATAGTAAAATGACGTTAAACATAGAATAGCATGTGGGGTGACGTCATGTCACATGACGTCATTATGTCGTGTCGCGTTAAAATAAAAATAAATCGCATAAGATAGCGGCTTTATATAAATCGGGTTATAGGAGGCAACTTTTTAGAGAGGAAATGACTTCTGATTGCAAATTTCAGACCTTTTTCATGCTATGGAAAAAAAAAAGACCGAAAGAAAAAAGTTTGCAAAAAAGCTGTTAAAAAGGCTATTTCAGTGTTATCTTAAAAAGGTGCTGTTAGGCCAATTTTTGGACAGTCGCAATAAAACGTATGTCAAGACGTCCGGAATAAATTCGCGAAATGGAAAAAGGGGCGTTTCAATTTTTTTTTAACGGACAACTTTCCCTTAAGGGGGCAGTCCTCAGTTTCGCATGAATGTCCATGGTGTAAATCAGAAAGAAATCAACTAAGCATCTTTTAGGTCCATGGATGGTCTTTATAATAATTATGAAGCACATGTTTGATGTTTTTTTCAGTTTTGATTACTTCTAAGTTTATTTTGGTGTATTGGAATATGCATTCTTTGGGTTTTTTGGAGGCTATAAATAGAAAAATGTGAACCAATCAAAAACTTCCTAAAAGTAGTTAAAATGGTTGATTTTCACTGACGAAGAGATCAGCGTGGAATAACTTTTTAAAATGCCGGACTAGGTATGTAAAATTTAGCATTTCCTGATATGCAAGAGCATTATGAGTGATGACATGACCCTGGTATGTGTAGGAAAAATTTTTATTTTCATTTATTGACATTTGAAATATTGCTATAATTGCATTTTTAGCATGTTTTAAGGGGTGGGGTAATCTTAAAGAAATGGGACTAAAGTTGTACAGAAAATGCTTTTTGATACTTTTATTTGGTATGGAAACATGGGTAATTTTATTGTCTTCTCAGAAATGTATGACACAATGATGATGTGATTTATTTTTGCTCAAGGATTCAGGCTAAGAGCTTGTCATGGGTTTGAAGATTGAGAAATGTACATTAAACTGTGGAGTGCCCCCTTAAGGGTCAAACCTTTTTTTACTAAAACAGTCAAATGAAGGATTTTTTGTCTGTATTTCAACATATTTTCAAAGTTTGTTACCATTCGGTTTGTTTGCGAAGAGAACTACTTCGGTTAGAATGTAATTTGTCGATAAGGCCAACCCGCATTGCTACGAAACCCAGATTATGAACAACTCGGTAAAATATGTATATTGTAATACTCCGCGATGCACCGTATCCTTATTTATCTCGATATATGTCTAATTTATCTTGAGATACTCCATGTTGAGATATCACATTTTATCTTGAGATATCTCAATTTATATTGATATATTTGTATTGAGATATCTCAATTAATCTCAATATATCTCAATATATCTTGAGATAACTGTCTTGAGATATCTTAAGTTGTTTTGAGATAATTATCTTGAGATATCTCAATGTGTCTTGAGTCATTGATATCACAAAATAAATAGAGATATATCTTACAATTTCTCAAGATGTATCGCAACTTATCGTGAGATATCTAACTTGCGATATCTCAAGATCCCATGTGTCTTGCAGTTGGTATATGCAATTTAAGTAGGATTTTCTAAGTTTGAGGTGGGCTTTTTGCCATTTAAAAACTAACCATTTGTGTAATTCTTGGGTTTGCCATAACACTGTTTCAATATATGTACACTTTGCTAATGGTAATGTCCCATTTAAGTACTGGTTGCTATGGTATTTTGATGTCATAGTAAAATGACGTTAAACATAGAATAGCATGTGGGGTGACGTCATGTCACATGACGTCATTATGTCGTGTCGCGTTAAAATAAAAATAAATCGCATAAGATAGCGGCTTTATATAAATCGGGTTATAGGAGGCAACTTTTTAGAGAGGAAATGACTTCTGATTGCAAATTTCAGACCTTTTTCATGCTATGGAAAAAAAAAAGACCGAAAGAAAAAAGTTTGCAAAAAAGCTGTTAAAAAGGCTATTTCAGTGTTATCTTAAAAAGGTGCTGTTAGGCCAATTTTTGGACAGTCGCAATAAAACGTATGTCAAGACGTCCGGAATAAATTCGCGAAATGGAAAAAGGGGCGTTTCAATTTTTTTTTAACGGACAACTTTCCCTTAAGGGGGCAGTCCTCAGTTTCGCATGAATGTCCATGGTGTAAATCAGAAAGAAATCAACTAAGCATCTTTTAGGTCCATGGATGGTCTTTATAATAATTATGAAGCACATGTTTGATGTTTTTTTCAGTTTTGATTACTTCTAAGTTTATTTTGGTGTATTGGAATATGCATTCTTTGGGTTTTTTGGAGGCTATAAATAGAAAAATGTGAACCAATCAAAAACTTCCTAAAAGTAGTTAAAATGGTTGATTTTCACTGACGAAGAGATCAGCGTGGAATAACTTTTTAAAATGCCGGACTAGGTATGTAAAATTTAGCATTTCCTGATATGCAAGAGCATTATGAGTGATGACATGACCCTGGTATGTGTAGGAAAAATTTTTATTTTCATTTATTGACATTTGAAATATTGCTATAATTGCATTTTTAGCATGTTTTAAGGGGTGGGGTAATCTTAAAGAAATGGGACTAAAGTTGTACAGAAAATGCTTTTTGATACTTTTATTTGGTATGGAAACATGGGAAATTTTATTGTCTTCTCAGAAATGTATGACACAATGATGATGTGATTTATTTTTGCTCAAGGATTCAGGCTAAGAGCTTGTCATGGGTTTGAAGATTGAGAAATGTACATTAAACTGTGGAGTGCCCCCTTAAGGGTCAAACCTTTTTTTACTAAAACAGTCAAATGAAGGATTTTTTGTCTGTATTTCAACATATTTTCAAAGTTTGTTACCATTCGGTTTGTTTGCGAAGAGAACTACTTCGGTTAGAATGTAATTTGTCGATAAGGCCAACCCGCATTGCTACGAAACCCAGATTATGAACAACTCGGTAAAATATGTATATTGTAATACTCCGCGATGCACCGTATCCTTATTTATCTCGATATATGTCTAATTTATCTTGAGATACTCCATGTTGAGATATCACATTTTATCTTGAGATATCTCAATTTATATTGATATATTTGTATTGAGATATCTCAATTAATCTCAATATATCTCAATATATCTCAATATATCTTGAGATAACTGTCTTGAGATATCTTAAGTTGTTTTGAGATAATTATCTTGAGATATCTCAATGTGTCTTGAGTCATTGATATCACAAAATAAATAGAGATATATCTTACAATTTCTCAAGATGTATCGCAACTTATCGTGAGATATCTAACTTGCGATATCTCAAGATCCCATGTGTCTTGCAGTTGGTATATGCAATTTAAGTAGGATTTTCTAAGTTTGAGGTGGGCTTTTTGCCATTTAAAAACTAACCATTTGTGTAATTCTTGGGTTTGCCATAACACTGTTTCAATATATGTACACTTTGCTAATGGTAATGTCCCATTTAAGTACTGGTTGCTATGGTATTTTGATGTCATAGTAAAATGACGTTAAACATAGAATAGCATGTGGGGTGACGTCATGTCACATGACGTCATTATGTCGTGTCGCGTTAAAATAAAAATAAATCGCATAAGATAGCGGCTTTATATAAATCGGGCTATAGGAGGCAACTTTTTAGAGAGGAAATGACTTCTGATTGCAAATTTCAGACCTTTTTCATGCTATGGAAAAAAAAAAGACCGAAAGAAAAAAGTTTGCAAAAAAGCTGTTAAAAAGGCTATTTCAGTGTTATCTTAAAAAGGTGCTGTTAGGCCAATTTTTGGACAGTCGCAATAAAACGTATGTCAAGACGTCCGGAATAAATTCGCGAAATGGAAAAAGGGGCGTTTCAATTTTTTTTTAACGGACAACTTTCCCTTAAGGGGGCAGTCCTCAGTTTCGCATGAATGTCCATGGTGTAAATCAGAAAGAAATCAACTAAGCATCTTTTAGGTCCATGGATGGTCTTTATAATAATTATGAAGCACATGTTTGATGTTTTTTTCAGTTTTGATTACTTCTAAGTTTATTTTGGTGTATTGGAATATGCATTCTTTGGGTTTTTTGGAGGCTATAAATAGAAAAATGTGAACCAATCAAAAACTTCCTAAAAGTAGTTAAAATGGTTGATTTTCACTGACGAAGAGATCAGCGTGGAATAACTTTTTAAAATGCCGGACTAGGTATGTAAAATTTAGCATTTCCTGATATGCAAGAGCATTATGAGTGATGACATGACCCTGGTATGTGTAGGAAAATTTTTTATTTTCATTTATTGACATTTGAAATATTGCTATAATTGCATTTTTAGCATGTTTTAAGGGGTGGGGTAATCTTAAAGAAATGGGACTAAAGTTGTACAGAAAATGCTTTTTGATACTTTTATTTGGTATGGAAACATGGGTAATTTTATTGTCTTCTCAGAAATGTATGACACAATGATGATGTGATTTATTTTTGCTCAAGGATTCAGGCTAAGAGCTTGTCATGGGTTTGAAGATTGAGAAATGTACATTAAACTGTGGAGTGCCCCCTTAAGGGTCAAACCTTTTTTTACTAAAACAGTCAAATGAAGGATTTTTTGTCTGTATTTCAACATATTTTCAAAGTTTGTTACCATTCGGTTTGTTTGCGAAGAGAACTACTTCGGTTAGAATGTAATTTGTCGATAAGGCCAACCCGCATTGCTACGAAACCCAGATTATGAACAACTCGGTAAAATATGTATATTGTAATACTCCGCGATGCACCGTATCCTTATTTATCTCGATATATGTCTAATTTATCTTGAGATACTCCATGTTGAGATATCACATTTTATCTTGAGATATCTCAATTTATATTGATATATTTGTATTGAGATATCTCAATTAATCTCAATATATCTCAATATATCTCAATATATCTTGAGATAACTGTCTTGAGATATCTTAAGTTGTTTTGAGATAATTATCTTGAGATATCTCAATGTGTCTTGAGTCATTGATATCACAAAATAAATAGAGATATATCTTACAATTTCTCAAGATGTATCGCAACTTATCGTGAGATATCTAACTTGCGATATCTCAAGATCCCATGTGTCTTGCAGTTGGTATATGCAATTTAAGTAGGATTTTCTAAGTTTGAGGTGGGCTTTTTGCCATTTAAAAACTAACCATTTGTGTAATTCTTGGGTTTGCCATAACACTGTTTCAATATATGTACACTTTGCTAATGGTAATGTCCCATTTAAGTACTGGTTGCTATGGTATTTTGATGTCATAGTAAAATGACGTTAAACATAGAATAGCATGTGGGGTGACGTCATGTCACATGACGTCATTATGTCGTGTCGCGTTAAAATAAAAATAAATCGCATAAGATAGCGGCTTTATATAAATCGGGTTATAGGAGGCAACTTTTTAGAGAGGAAATGACTTCTGATTGCAAATTTCAGACCTTTTTCATGCTATGGAAAAAAAAAAGACCGAAAGAAAAAAGTTTGCAAAAAAGCTGTTAAAAAGGCTATTTCAGTGTTATCTTAAAAAGGTGCTGTTAGGCCAATTTTTGGACAGTCGCAATAAAACGTATGTCAAGACGTCCGGAATAAATTCGCGAAATGGAAAAAGGGGCGTTTCAATTTTTTTTTAACGGACAACTTTCCCTTAAGGGGGCAGTCCTCAGTTTCGCATGAATGTCCATGGTGTAAATCAGAAAGAAATCAACTAAGCATCTTTTAGGTCCATGGATGGTCTTTATAATAATTATGAAGCACATGTTTGATGTTTTTTTCAGTTTTGATTACTTCTAAGTTTATTTTGGTGTATTGGAATATGCATTCTTTGGGTTTTTTGGAGGCTATAAATAGAAAAATGTGAACCAATCAAAAACTTCCTAAAAGTAGTTAAAATGGTTGATTTTCACTGACGAAGAGATCAGCGTGGAATAACTTTTTAAAATGCCGGACTAGGTATGTAAAATTTAGCATTTCCTGATATGCAAGAGCATTATGAGTGATGACATGACCCTGGTATGTGTAGGAAAAAATTTTATTTTCATTTATTGACATTTGAAATATTGCTATAATTGCATTTTTAGCATGTTTTAAGGGGTGGGGTAATCTGAAAGAAATGGGACTAAAGTTGTACAGAAAATGCTTTTTGATACTTTTATTTGGTATGGAAACATGGGAAATTTTATTGTCTTCTCAGAAATGTATGACACAATGATGATGTGATTTATTTTTGCTCAAGGATTCGGGCTAAGAGCTTGTCATGGGTTTGAAGATTGAGAAATGTACATTAAACTGTGGAGTGCCCCCTATCTTTCTTGAATTTATTTATCATTACCAACCTCCCAAGGCACGTTATTGCTGGTACTATAACAAAGAAGTTCAGTTGAATTGGGTGATACGACCAGGGAGTACGTTATATATATTGCATGTTTAAAAGCACATTTTACCAGACGGTTCCGTGTAACAAAGATGGCGCCACTCTGCACCAATTAAAAAATGGTGACAGTGTATAGCTATTGCAAACGAGATACGAGACTATGGGTTATTTAGGCATTAATAATAACAAAAAGTGAATAGTAAACATATTTATCTTTGTAAAGAAGGTAATTTCATGGCGGTGATTATAAGACAAAGCCTAAAAAGAGGTGACGAAAATGTGCCTTTTGAGATATCAGCTAATTTTTTAATTATATAGAATTAAAAATGGTGTGGCGCTATTGCAAACGAGATACGAAGTATGGGTTATATTAGGCATTAATAATAACAAAAAGTGAATAGTAGACATATTTATCTTTGTCAAGAATGTAATTTCGTGATGTTGATTATAACAGAAAGCCGTAAAAAGGGGCTGTAAAAACTGCCTAATTTGAGATGTTGGCTGAAATTTTAACTTTTCAAATGTAACGCGCTTACGATCGATTTACCTGTATCGATAAAATAGTAAATGGCGGCGTTCTAGCGCGACAACATAAATCGATAAACTAGAGCGTTTATGAACCCGTTTCTCCTCCCTATAACGTACTCCCTGATACGACGCATCAACACAAAAAGGTTATATGGGGTCAACAAGAATGGAAATTCCAGGTCCAACCTCTATATATACCTCATATAAAAATATGCAGAACGGGCCTAGAACCTTCTCGCTTGCAGAACTTCAGAGATTCTGCACATTGTGTTGTAAATACTCCGTTTTTCTCTGGAGCTACGATCATTGTTTTCTGCCACCACTCGAGTAGCACCTGAAATAATACAGGAAGGATGATGAAACACTTCAATGATCATGACAAAATAATCATGAATTCGTGGGGTATTTTACTCCTGTGCCTGGATATTAAACAGTAGTCCTATTTTCCCCATAGTCTAAATCGTAGGGCAATTAATGAAGTGTTGGGTGTAGGGTGTCATGTTATATACTTTGTTTTGTAAAATGGTGTTTTTGTCATTTTTAGCATATGTTAGGCTGTTTAAGACAGTCGATGTTGTTTTGAGGTAGAGGCAGACTATCCCCATTTCCCTGAGTAGAACCAATACTGTATACCACACGCCATCTGCAAGAATCGACATTTTCTCACTTGACAAGTCAAGTTCCCAGTGAGATTCGAACCCGCAGCCGTAAGAGGCGAGAAAGTTCTAGACTCGGCGTCTTCACCATCCGGTTATGGAGCAATGAGATAACGATTTTGTGTTCCCGAGTGGCATTTTATATTCATAGTAGGATGTGATGGGTGTCTTGGTACTGTAAGGTGTTTGCTGTTATGTTAAACTATAAAGCCAAATGAAAATAGGCGATACCTGTTTTTAATTCTTCACTTGTGTCGAGGTATACCATTCTACTGTTTTGCTGACGAACTACATTCTTATCTACAAATTTATACGTTTTTCATGCTCTTTTCTTAATGATGTAGAAAGCTGTTGTATGTTTTATAGATACTGTGCCAGGATACATCTATTTAACTAACAGTCAACGTCCCACTTGAAGTTTATTGTTCTTGCAGATGTATGAAGTTTATTGTTCTTGCAGATGTATGTGTGGTTCCACGTGGCTCCGTAATAACATTGCCGTGAATCAGCGGGATGCCATATTAATAGAAGTCGGAGATCATCTGCGACGCTTGATTTTTTTTTTAAGGGTCGAAACCACCAATTATCCCCCTTCACCCACCCCCACCTCCACTTCCACCACCACATTGATACCGATATTAAAAGGACACATATTAAAGATTTGTTTCAACTTCAAGTCGAGTATGGATAAGGCAGCAGTGTAATTTTCATATAGAAAAATAAGTTTCAGCTTGAAAAAACACACCAACAAAGGTGGGGTCACAAGCCGTGTAAGTTATTGTCTGTTTACTAAACCGGTCAATGGTACAGCTGTTATCATTGACAGTTGCTCACAAATTGTATGAATAGATCTGAAATTTGAAAAATGTTCATCAATAATCCAGCAAAAGCTATCAATACACTTCTTATATATATTTATCACATAACGCCCCTTGTTAGCAGTGTCGAACACCCATTTAATATTCTATTGTATTACACACGTGTAATACAACCTGGAACGAGTTTGATTGGTTGAGTTAAACCTGTAACACTACGCAAGTTTATTAAATGAAACTATTTTATTTATTACAAATTCACCCAGATCTGAGTCATAAACTTACTATTTGTGACAGCTTATAAAAATAATGCACGTTATACAAAACATTGTTGTTGGTTTGTTAAAAAGTTGGCGTAAACTGCTATTTTGTAAAGAGGTAAAACACAAACTCTTTTATACGCAACGTCATGTGTGAGACGCGACGTTACGACGTCACATATTTTATGACGTTTTGGCGCTAAAGTGTGTCTGACGTCGTGGCGGTTCTATGTCCATCTGAATTCATTTTTACTAATTTGATTGCAATGTTAAGTGATAAAAAGGATCTTAAACTCGTTCCCATTCCATATAAGAATTATGAAACTCGTTATGAATTATTTTTAATTTTAACTCACCAAAAGGCTCGTTAAAATTAAAATAATTCATAACTCGTTTCATAAATATTATATGAAATGGGAACTCGTTTAAGATCCTCTATATACATCACAATCGAATAGAAATTGTTCGTTACTTATAATGCCCATTTCCAACAAAAAAAAAAGGAATATTTTTTATTATAGGAAGTACATTCGACTTCACCTTAGTCTAGAACATCTGCGACGCTAGCTTGTTTCCAAGACAAACGACTTGAACCTTTCTTCTAAAACTTTTTCGACATTTTACCGAGATTTTGGTGTCGTTTCTGATTGGCTGATACAGACGCACCTTCTATCCGAGATATACAGAACGAGAGAAAAATAATAAATTATTAAATAAACAAAGAGGGAAACTTCATCATTATATCGACGAACTAAATGTGGATGGTAAACAATACGATAATAATAATAATAATAAAAAAAATATGGACATGTTTCCGGTTTCATTTTTTTCTGCTCAAAGGGTCTGTACGTTTGTTTCTACAATCAATCGTCGAAGATGATCAAGACTAACTTTAAATATGCAATTGGTTGTGGTAAACCCTAAAACAGCGTTTATGTGAGGATGATCAAGACTATTAATAGCTGCCGGATTATTCTTTAATCCTTAGAATACACACACACACACACACCAACACACACAGACAGACATACTTCTCTCTGATCAATCTGAGTTCGATGAAGATATCACAAGTGTATGTTGAAGCTTGACAAGTAATAAAGAACATTGTGATGAAATAAGAAAATTTCGTGCAAATACCTTCTTTCCAGCTTTAAATAATGTAATGCTTAAGAATTAAGATATTTATAGCTCAAATGATGCAACAAAAAGAAAAAAGAATCGACTTGTACGAATCGTAAGATGATGGCATCCAGTTTTATTCCTATTGCCTAATTCTGAAATATACATAGTATACTGTATAGTATACAGTCAGTATACATAAGTAGTAGCAATATGTTTACATTTTGATATCAAAGCATCATCTTAGTAGTTGGTTACTTTTTAATATGTAAGCCTGTTGGTCATGGAAAATAAAGTGTCCAACTTGTTTCACCAATTTCGACCTTGTGTTATTTTATTCAGTTATTACAGACCGAAGAAACTAAACATTTATCACAAGTTTGAAGATTTGTTGTCGAAAATATTATCGAGATAACGTGTTAAACCAATACAAATGTTATCTGTTGTAACTCAAAGGGCCTAACAAACACTATCATAGTTCAAAGCCTTGTTGACCGGTCTACCAGGAGTCTATGTCAACATTTATCATAATTTCTTACTTAACACAAAGAGTTAACATATCTTAAAGACACAAGCTCATATAAATATATATTTGAAATATATTTTCTTAAAGTATTTTAGAATGTACGGACCCTGTTTTTATTGCAAACCACTTGTAACCTTGCATATCAGTTTTAACATGAGCGTTTGTATCACATAATATGAAACGAGTTGATAAATAATGGTAATGGTAATATTTTACGGTTATTCAATGATATTTTTTTTGTAGGAAACTGTCTAACACTGAGTTTATATATAATGGTCTGATTCCACTCGTGCATTTCCCATAAGCTTACTATGTCGACCTACCACCACTGTCCTAAATCCTGTTAGATGAAAGAACCTTACTTTTCTTAAAGAACTATCTTAGATACAATAAAAAACAGAAGGTGGGCAACCCTAGAATGGCAGTAACTTTTTTTTTTGCAAATATACAATTGTATCAATAACATGCACATTTCAGTAAAAATAATCTAACTGAACAAGTTTTGTGATGGAAATATAATATCTTAATGATGTGTGGGGTTTTATTAGGATTTCGGTAATCCATTTTCAACCAGTCAGAAACCAATTAGAAGCACCAAAACAATAGTGGTATCTGACCTTATAGTGTGGAATATACCTTACGCCTTTATACCCCTCTACTATCTGTTTAATCCACTATGTTTCTGTTTGTTACGTAATAAATCAGGAATGTTATGTTATTTATTTGTTTTTTGTTTTAAAAGAGATAAACAAAAACAAGAATATAATTTAATAAATATATTTGCTTCCGTTATTGGCTTTTAACCAAATTGTAATCTTAGAAAATCAGAATATTTATTGTAACGATAATTATGATATAGTGTTTTACCGTCTTAAAAACACCTTTTTTTTATCAATTTTTGATAAACATGTATCTCATGTTACACACATGGCAACAATTCCGTTTACTTTAACATGAACGTAACATCATAATTGAGGAGCAATGGTGTTTCAATGCATGCTCTATGTCGTGAATAAACTTTGCACTTTTGTGCGTAGTATTGCTTTCTTTGTCCGTACATAACATAACATATACTAAAGAAAAAAGAAACACAACTCGGGAATTTCCGCTATATTATTTATATAATGCACACTTAATTGCACGTTATATTCCAGAGAAATCCCAAGATTTTTAGTAAAAGAACGGTTGCAGCTAGTCAGAAGAAGAATAAAACTGTGCTGTTGTAGACTTTTTAATCATAGTACACTTTGTAACACGCAATTCATAAATGTTGAAGTTCGGCTTTGAAAGTTTCATCCATTTCTGTACTGTACTTAATGTAGAGAGATTGCAAAATGTTACAACCTAAGTTTGCTCACCTGATTGAGCCAAACGCGTATTCTATCAATAATGAAACTTCGAAATGATAACATTTGGAGTGTAATTTGTTGTTTTTGTATTCTTTTCCGAAAGGAAAAGTCTAATGTACCAAAGTACCATTCGTTTAATAGCAGCATATTATACATACATTATATAGCGGAAATTCCCGAGTTGCGTTTCTTTTTTCCTTTAGTATTTAAGTCGGGCATATTGGTGAAAAAATTGTGCATTGTTTGACAAATGCAGCAATTGTGCATTGTTTGACAAATGCACCAAACTTTGCACATAGCTAGACAATACCATACTGAAAAAACCTGGCTATGGACCCACGTCAGATTTATCAAAATGGCCGCCATTTTGAAAATGGCCGCCAAATACGTAATAAATAATCGATTGAACCTATATGTATCAGGTTTTAACAAAATAAATTATGGCAATCACAACAAATTCCGCAAAATGATAGACAAAGGGTCATGAAATACAATCTGGGTATATTTTAAATTCAAAATGGCTACCGTTTTCAAAATGGCCGCCAAAACATGTTGAAAATAGTAAAAAAAATATAATTCGTTTAATAGTTGTTTGTAAGAAAGTAATTAATATGTTTAATTTGTTCACTCAGTTTTCTTGGCATAGTATCTCTTTGTTTATATTGCAATAACAAGTTACTTAGAGGCAACCTCTAAGTAACCAGTTACTTAGAGGCACCCTATGGTTAAGGTGTAAAAGGTGTTAAGGGTTTTACACGTTTAAATCAAATTCCACTTTGGATTGACGTTTTCTCCAGCCTGATGGAATTTCTGAAGGATGCTAAACTAATTTTCTTATCAGAAACTGTCGGTTCATTACAAAATGAATTTATAAAACCCCAAAATACATTATTTGACTTTATTTTTTATAATTTTACGTTGAAGCCTTCGTATTTAAAATGGAGGCATTTAAAACAATCGGAGACTTGTTTGAAGACTATAGATGGACCAGTGCCATTGTGGCAATTATGACACTGCAGATTTCTTTCTGAAATAAACACATGTATCAGATAACGCTCATCAAGTGATTACTATACTTATGGTAAACAGGACTTTACACTGTCCCGTTTTATTGGGATGAAAGTATGGTAAGTGTGAGGTTTGATGCACCCTAGAACCTGGTTTAAACTCCCAGCGCCCCTTCTTTGCCACTGACCGTTCCAAGGCGGTAGCCCTATTGTCAACCTTTTTGTGTTTGTGTGATGTCTAATTTGGCATTTTGTTCATCTTTAAAGTTGTTTTTTGTTTCTGTGTGTGTTTGTGTTTGACTGTCGTCCTTGAATGCTACTTTTCCTGTTCGATTTTTATATCTATATTTACAGTTATTTTATTGAAGTGTGAACAAGGCATGTCTACCATTGATAATTGCACATGAAGATCATAAAGAGAAAAAAAAAGTCACAATTGCAATACTGTTCAGTTACATTTTAAATCTTAAAATTAGTCATCTCTGTGTGTGAGATAAACTGCATTAGTGCTGTCTCAATCACTACCCAATGAACTAGGTCACAATCAGAAATATAAGGTTGTGAAAGAAGATGGAGGTGCAGTAGGTGCTGTAAACACATCGCAACTTCCATATTGGATGATCTCTGAACCAGATATGGCCCGAGTTATCTGTTAATTTAAGATATTGCAATTTTCTTCAGGCGCTGCCTATGAAAGGATTCTGATATTTGCCATCATGAACAAGTTAAAGATGTTCATAAGACAGTTTGAGTGACACAGTAGGGGGATTAGAAAACATATTCAAGGACAGTATTGAGGATGTACTGGTGTTTGACTTACATTACATAGACGACTCTCGTGTGACAGAAAAGATAAGTTGTGTCATGCAAAGCATAGCATGACACGTGTTACTGAGCTTATAGACGACATAACCAAGTCTCTCTTTAAACAGATAAACCAGAACGTGTTTTCTTTCCTCAGTGATCACCACCTTACCACAGATTGTATAACTTGTTTCCTCTTCTCGCATATATATATGTTTCATATCAGGTTCGTATTAACGGCGGATTAGGGTCTCACCACCAGCCTTTTCTAACCTTTTGAAAAGTGTTTTTGGATTTTAATCAGGCAAAACGAGCTGCCTTAAAATGCCGTTTTATGCTTGCAAAACATTAGTAAGTAATGATTAGCAAGTTCCTTTACTCATTGTTGAATGTCACTTGCAGAACGTTTAGTAGGTGGCGGCCATCATGCAAAACGAAAGCAGATCTCTGGTTACCTGGCATAGCAATCGTTTATGATAAAAGAGAAACTAAACACGTTCAATAAAACAGAGATGAAGATGTGCCTTGTATCAGACAACGAGAGTAGGATGTATACTGATCTCCATCATTTCACTAAGAGGTTGATACAATGCGTGTGTTGCACGTGGCATATGCCAAACAAGCCTATTAATGCTGCCTTGTTGGTTAGAGAATAGTTCATGGCCGGGATTTCTTTATTTACACTGTCCCGTTTTATTGGGTTGACAGTAGGGTAAGTGTGAGGTTTGGTGCACCCTAGAACCGGTTTAAACTCCCAGTGGCCTACTTTGCCACTGACCGTTCCAAGGCGGTAGCCCTATTGTCAACCCTTTTGTGTTTGTGATGTCGTTTGCTTTTATTATTACTTTTGCCTTCTTGTTTGTCTGTTTGCGTGTTTGTTTCTGTGTTTTGTGGTTGACTGTCCTCCTTGAATGCTACTTTCCCTGTCCGATCTTTTTACATTTCTTGTATATCCTTATGCTATAACCAGTAGACATAGATGTTGTTGTACATGTTGAATAACAATGGTAGAGTAAATATAGTTAGACGAGCTATGGGTTAGTTTTAGGAGCTATGAATCACTTTAGGTGCTTCGTTGCACATCATTGTATTGCTGCTTAGTTCATATAAAACAAGACGAATAGTTGCTTTTCACACTTAGATATAATGAACTATCTTCATTTGCTGAAAGAGGTAAAACCAGTGTTTGGAAAATCTGGAAATACTATGTTGAGGATTGCACAAGCTTTCCAATTCCAAAAGCTGTGCTTGTTGGAAAAGGTATGACAAGAAGAAGTGCATGTTCATGTCGCAAAGAATTGTTGGCATTCAATGGCTCCAAGATACATCATGTCCATTCAACAATTACAGTAGCTCTTAACAAACACACATGTCGCGTTGTTTAACAGGTTGTACTGGACATGGCCTTTAGGCTCCCCTCTGAAAATCCTACATCCCGTGACTGGTGTTGGAAGATATGTTGGAGTCATTCTAGATGACCATGCCACATGTAGATGTCAAAGAGACAAGTGTGCTGCAAACGGTGTGTCAAAGCAGGAATGATGTATACAGTCTTTTGAAAATGGGACGTTGGGTACTGTGACTGTGATTTAGGAAAAATTGTACCTTTCAGATCATAGATCAGTAAGATTAGATTATATTTAATGTTATCTCTCATATTGAAAATGTTCAAATGATATGATCAGTTATTACATTTGTGTTTGTGTACGAGAGGTGTCTCAAATGTAATGCAATTTCATTCATGATTTGAAATTGGATTGAAACTGTGCCATTTTTTTCATTTCAATCCTTCAAAGTATTCCCCCTTGTGGAAAATACATAATTTCAGCCGAACAATCCACTTCTGGTATGCGTCACGGTACGCTGATTCTGGCACGCTCTTAAGCCAATGATAAACAGCAGAACCAAGTGCTGATCTGGTATAATATTTTCGACCAGAGAGGATTTTTTTTCAGCTTTGGAAACAAAAAAAGATCGCACGGGCCTACATCTGGAGAATAAGGTGGATGGGAGAGCACAGTGATCTTCTTGGACTTCAGAAAGTCCTTAACAATGACAGATGTGTGTGCTGGAGCGTTGTCGTGTAACAATGACAGATGTGTGTGCTGGAGCGTTGTCGTGTAACAATGACAGATGTGTGTGCTGGAGCGTTGTCGTGTAACAATGACAGATGTGTGTGCTGGAGTGTTGTCGTGTAACAATGACAGATGTGTGTGCTGGGGCGTTGTCGTGTAACAATGACAGATGTGTGTGCTGGAGCGTTGTCGTGTAACAATGACAGATGTGTGTGCTGGGGCGTTGTCGTGTAACAATGACAGATGTGTGTGCTGGAGCGTTGTCGTGTAACAATGACAGATGTGTGTGCTGGAGCGTTGTCGTGTAACAATGACAGATGTGTGTGCTGGAGCGTTGTCGTGTAACAATGACAGATGTGTGTGCTGGAGCGTTGTCGTGTAACAATGACAGATGTGTGTGCTGGAGCGTTGTCGTGTAACAATGACAGATGTGTGTGCTGGAGCGTTGTCGTGTAACAATGACAGATGTGTGTGCTGGAGCGTTGTCGTGTAACAATGACAGATGTGTTTGCTGGAGCGTTGTCGTGTAACAATGACAGATGTGTGTGCTGGAGCGTTGTCGTGTAACAATGACAGATGTGTGTGCTGGAGCGTTGTCGTGTAACAATGACAGATGTGTGTGCTGGAGCGTTGTCGTGTAACAATGACAGATGTGTGTGCAGGAGCGTTGTCGTGTAACAATGACAGATGTGTGTGCTGGAGCGTTGTCGTGTAACAATGACAGATGTGTGTGGTGGAGTGTTGTCGTGTAACAATGACAGATGTGTGTGCTGGAGCGTTGTCGTGTAACAATGACAGATGTGTGTGCAGGAGCGTTGTCGTGTAACAATGACAGATGTGTGTGCTGGAGCGTTGTCGTGTAACAAACGGACATGTCTGATGCCTGTTTTTGGGTGACGTTTTACAAAGTATTTCTCAACCTTTTTCAGTACTACGCCACGATAGAATTTTCCTGTCACAGATTTACCCCTTGGTACAGGAATTTGAACAGCAAGTCCTTTATCTGTGAAGAAAATGGCATACAAAACCGTCTTCACACTTTGAGTTCGTTTTGCAACAATCGGTCTTTGTGTTTTGTGGCCCATATTTTATTACCAATCTTCCGAACAGGCTCATAAAAATGCACCCAGGTTTCGTCGCCTGTGATGACATTTGCAAACTTAATTTTGCAAAGCAATTTTTTAGCCACTTCTACACGTGTCCTCTTCTGCTCAGCTGTAAGCAAGTGGGAAATCCAGCGGGCAGATATCTCCTAACTTTCATAACCTTCCTCAGAATACGATGTACCGAGGATCGTGAAACCCCTACCTTACGTTCAATCTGTCGCACAGTATATCTCGCATTTTTCGAGATTAGTTCTCTTACCCTGGACTCTAGACTCTACAGAATTACTCGTCGCAGACTTTGGACGCCCTGATTTACAGAGTCTTTAACAGCTTCTACACCTGCCGAAAACCTCTTCACCCACCTAAACACTGTAGAGTACGATACCCCAGTATCCCCAAATGCATGTCCAACTTCATCATATATCTGCTTCGCAGACATTCCAAGTTTTGAGCGAACCTTTATTCAGGCTCTAATTTCTTCACAATTAGCTACTCGTTTTCCAACCATATTTACAACAGCGGTCAACGACTGCTTGTGTTGAAATGACTATTTTCCATACATATCGATTGAGTTGGACAATGATACATACATGTATAGACAGGTACCCGTGCATATTAATGTCGCTGTACAACTCCACGTGTTTATCGAGAAAACAATGAAATTGCATTACATTTGAGAAAACGCGTGTTTGAACTCTGACGGATGCATCCTTGAAAGTTCTGTCATAGTAAAGTGGGGCGTCCGTGTTCGAGTGGTTAGAGTCTCTGACTTAAAATCACTTGCCTTTCACCGCTGTGGGTTCGAGCCCTCATGAGACCAAGCATCTTTGTGTGAGGAAGCTCTTCAGCTGGATTGCGCAACGTCGGTGGTTCTACTCAGGTGCCCTCCCGATCACAAAAATTGCCCGGAGTGGCACCAGGGGATTTTACACCAATGGAAGCCAAACGGTCTCCAGCTCCATGACACTTTAGCTGTTGGTGCGGCTATACAATTCAATTCATTTCAATTATTTCAAAGTAGAGTCAATGCATTTATTTGCTGTGGTGTACATATGTAAGGAAATACGTTAATAACGTATACTAATGTTCTTAACAGGTACACATAGGTATATTCTAAAATATTCTTCTAAACGTCCTCTGTACAGGCTTTCTTCTCGATTAGCAATCTCGGACGCGGAACTAAATGTCAGATCTAATTATCGATATAGTGAATATATTGCAAACAAAGAACGATATTGATATCTCAACGCCTGTTGCAGTGATAAAGAGGTAAACAAAAGGTGAAAGAATCAACAAAAGGGACTACACACTGCAATCTTGGCGTTTTTCTAAATATAGCTTGCATAATAATAATATTTATTTCAATCGTTCACATTTTTATGCATAAATATAATAATTGTTGATTATAATGCAACACATCTAAATTTAATATAATGCTAGAATAACGAAGAAAATTTAATCCCACCCAATATGAATGTAATTCCTTCAAATCTAAACGACTGGTTGCGGCCAAAAGTTTCTTAGTAAAGAGGTAATCAAAAGGTGAAAGAGTCAACAAAATGGACTACACACTGCAATCTTGGCGTTTTTCTCAATATAACTTGCATAATAATTATAATAATAATATTTATTTCAATCTGTCACATGTTTATGCATACATATACTAATTGTTGATTATAATCAAACAAACCTAAACACTGAACAAAATTTCTAAGTATCACCTGTTGTATCTTAACTAATTTTCTTATTTTAAATATATTTTAGAATAGATATATGATAAGTATTTTGTTTTGGCCCATAGTTTGTAAAACATTTATTTTTTGTTTAAATTGTTACGCATTTGTAGTGGTAATGCTAGTAAAACATGATGTCAAAATAATTTTAACTGACATATTTTAGAATTGGGAACATCGAAAGCTATGGTGGCATATTTCTGCCACGAGATAGCTAGATAATTTATCGTGCATTTTTCGCGATAATGTTACTTTTTCTCTTTAATTTTTACGGTGGCATATTTCTGCCACTAGATAGCTAGATAATTATCACGATTATTTCGAGATAGAAGCATGAATATTTCGAGATAATAATGAATTTTCACGAAAATCTTATAACATTTGTTAGTTAAAATTATCTAAATGTCATTATCTTATGATGTTAAATGCCGCGATAATTCCCACTTCTGCCACCATGATAGTTTCTTATCACGAATAGTTCGATACCCGTATCCGGTTGGGGGTAAAATCCGTAAAACTATCGGAAATGGCAGGTGCTCTGGCATGGAGATTATAATGGCTGATAGTGTCTATGAAAGAGATCTATGATATGTAAAATATTGTTTATATACTTTATGATAAAACAGATTTAATTATATTAAAATCCAAAAATATATGATGTTATAATATAAATTATATAAACAATGTTTCTATGGTGTAAACATTACAAAACAGTTCCCGTACCGTGCAGCAATGTACATAATGTTCACCATTTATCATTCCACTTACTTTTATCATATACATAGATGTAAAAGTATTTAATACTATAAATTAAGCATTACAAATAGATATAATTTATTACAACAAACTCATTATCATAAGATTAAGACAAAAGCAACAAGGCAATGTTCTCTACCGGTTTGGGTCTGACGGTTAAAGTTAATTATAGCAAAAACTTTAAAAATGTATGTGTGACCTTGAACTTGAGGGTCGGTATCTTTTTGTTGGTTGCGACAAATTGTCTCATGGTTTGTATAACATTATTAGAATCCAATGATAGATTAAGCATCTATAGCCCGGACACCAAATTATAACAATAACCTTTGAGGTGTAAATGTGACCTTTACCTTGACCTTGATGGTAAGCACCTTGCCTTTGTCACAACATATTTTCTCATTGAGGTGAACATATGTGTATACTATTATTGCAATCCAATGATAGACAAAGAATATATATCCCGGACACTAAGTTATAGCAATAACTTCATAATATATGTGTGAAATTTTGATCTTAGTCGCTACACATCATCTCATGGTGGTGAACATTTGTGTATAATATTATCAAAATCCAATAATAAATAAAGATGTTAGAGCCCGGACACGACATTTTAAGCAATAACCTTCAAATTGCATGTCTGACCTTGACCTTGAATGTAGGGATCAGGTTCTTAGTCGCAACACATCAATCGACTCATGGTGGTGTAATTTGTTCATAATGTTATTGAACTTCAATAATAAATAAAGAAGTTATAGCGTGGACACGAACTTTTAAACAATGTCCTTCAAAAATCCTGTGTGACCTTGACCTTGAAGGTACGGCTATGTCTTTTAGGCGCGACACATCGTCTTATGGGGGTGAACATTTGTATGTAATATTGTTAGAATCCAATGACAGATAAAGAAGGTGTAGCCTGGACACGAAATGATAATCAATAACCTTCAACAACCTTCAAAGTATATGTGTGACATTGACCTTGAAGGTATGGACCGTCTCATGATGGTGAACATTTGTTTATAATATTATTGAAGTCCAATGATAAATAAAGAAGTTATAGCCCGGACACGAAACTTTAAGCAATGACATTCAAAGTACATGTGTGACCTTAACCTTGAAGGTAGGGGCTCTTAGTCACGACACATCGTCTTATGGTGGTGAACATTTGAGTATAATATTATTAGAATCCATTGACACCGGTAGGAGACTAATAATATTATTAAATTAAAATTGCGCATATACAGAATTAAATATCACTAAGCCTTCAATTGTATTCTTAAAAGTTGCAACTAAATATGTCTGTCCGTCCGTCCGTCCGTCCGTGTCCGTCCGTCCTTCTGTCAATCTGTCCATCTATTTGTAAAGTTATAACTGTTGTGGAACTTACGTTATTCTGTAAACTATGCCAGGTTGTAGGTTTTTATCGTTAAATTTAATATTTTGTATATATTATATCCTATATTTTATAATAATTGATATAAATTTGATCACCTTGATATTTTTACATCGTATAAAAAGTAGGCTCCTATATAAATGGTAATCATTTTGGTTTTTGATAGCGATATACGGTACAGTACGGCTTTTACCCCGACCAGGTTATTTATGCACCTGCCGAATATCAGTGATGAATTTGAAAAAATCGAAATGACGTTAGTATGCCGCCAGACGTGAATTTTCGCGATAGCTATTCAGAATTATGAACAAAACAAAAGATTAACTAGCTAGTAACGTGAATTTTCATGATAATTAGTCAACACTATTACGAAAACAAACTTTCAAATGTTCTTATCGCGTTAACTATTGTGCTAACGTGATGGCAGAAGTGGGCAGTAACGCAGCAAGTTGTGTTAGATACAATTGTTGAAAATTAAAGAGAAAAAGTAACATTATCGCGAAAAATACACGATAAATTATCTAGCTATCTCGTGGCAGAAATAGGCCACCATAAATTTTCAACAATTTTATCTAACAAAACTTGCTGCAATACTGCCCTCTTCTGTCATCGCGTTAACACAATAGTTAACACGGTAAGAATTATCTTAAACATTTGAAATTTTGTTTTCGTAATAATTATGACTATTTATCAGAAAATTCACGTTACTATCGCGTAAATATTTATAGTTAACTCAATAACAGTATTTATCGCGAAACCAGAACTATCATGATCAGTAGTATCGCGGCATTTAACAAGGTAACTCAGAGAATTTCGTGAAAATTCAATTACTATCTCGAAGAAAGCATGATACGGGTAACGCGATAATTCTCCAGAAACCAGAATCATGATGGCAGAAGTGGTCATTAGCGTGGCATTTAACATAATAACTAAAATAATTTGAGATAATTTTGTCTTACACATTTTATAAGATTTTCGCGAAAATTCATTATTATCTCGAAAAATACTTGGTACTATCTCGAAATAATCATGATAATTATCTAGCTATCTCGAGGCAGAAATATGCCACCATAGAAAGCTTCTCTAATTCGAAGTACTTAATAACATCCTATATACCCAGTTGTATAAGTGTTATAACTTATTTCTAAGAAAACACATTGACTTAAAAGTTTTAATATGTTCATGCAATCAGAGCAGACGATTTACACTCGTTAATTTGCAGTTTAACCGTATCAAGCTCAAAATACACAAAACAATGAGAATATTATTGATATATTCTCAGGTTGGTACTTAGCAATTTGGTTTAGTGTATGCAATACAATGGTAGAATAACGAAGAAAATTGAATCTCACCCAATATGAATGTAATTCCTTCTAAACTAAATGACTGGTTGCGGCCAAAAGTTTCTTAGTAAAGAGGTAATCAAAAGGTGAAAGAGTCAACAAAAGGGACTACACACTGCAATCTTGGCGTTTTTCTCAATATAACTTGCATAATAATAATAGTAATAATATTTATTTTAATCTTTCGCATGTTTATGCATACATATACTAATTGTTGATTATAACCAAACCAACCTATACACTGAACAAAATTTCTAAGTATCACCTTTTGTATCTTAACTAATTTTCTTATTTTAAATATATTTTAGAATTGATATATGATAACTATTTTGTTTTGACCCATAGTTTGTAAAACATTTATTTTTTGTTTAAATTGTTACATCTTTTGAGAGTTACCCTCCCTTTATATGAAAACATTAAATGTGCTGATAAAACACATAACATGAGTCAAAGATCGCTTAAAGGTATAAAATTTCTTAAAATTGGTTTGAAATAATAGAAAAAAAACATAAAAATTTGACCCATTTATCGCAGATTTTCCGTCTATAAAAAAAAATGAAATATGGATAATCTTAAATTACCTCCCTTTAAATTGAATATTGTTTGAAATTCAAGTAACTGTAATTCAGCGTTAACATTAAATATTTCGAAAATTTCTTTTGCAAACGCCTTTGTAGTGGTAATGCTAGGAAAACATGATGTCAAAATAATTTTAACTGACATATTTTAAAAATAGGAACATCGAAAGCTTCGCTAATTCGAAGTACTTAATAAAATTCTATATACCCAGTTGTATAAGTGTTATTTATAACTTATTTCTAAGAAAGCACATTGACTTAAAAGTTTTAAAATATGTTCATGCAAACAGAGCAGATGATTTACACTCGTTATTTTGCAGTTTAACCGTATCTCTAATCAAGCTCAAAATACACAAAACAATGAGAATATTATTGATATATTCTTAGGTTGGTACTTAGCAATTTGGTTTAGTGTATGCAATACAATGGTAGAATAACGAAGAAAATTATATCCCACCCAATATGAATGTAATTCCTTCAAAACTAAATGACTGGTTGCGGCCAAAAGGTTCTTAGTATGCCCTAACATGTTTGTTTAAGTCCATAAAGGGCCATAATTGTGGTAATAAAATGACATGGAACATTCTGACCCTTATACAAATTGTTCCAATTATCAAGCGTTTGTGGGTATGACACATACAATAGAGTTATACGATTTTTCCTCGGTGTACATAAATGTACTTCTCATCCCGCTATTAATGTTGGTATGGGCTGGACACCGCCTAAAATTAGAAGACAATTAAACATCTTACGTTTATGGAAACGACTAATATCTATGAAAGATATTTTTTCTTTGGGCTTATTCAAAAAGTTAAAACAATTGGTCGCATGATATTAAAACAATTTTTAATGAAATTAACTGTGTTTCGGCCTATACAAATGAGTCATTACAGTATTTTAACAATACGTCTTTTATACAAGAAGTTAGATCAAAATTGATAACAATTTGTAAGGAAAAACGGCTCAATGACGTTAATTCTCCAACCAAACTGAGCAATTATAAACTATTTTAAGATACATATGAATACGACAATTATGTACAGTAAAATTTAAGGAAACACATACGCTCTGTCATTGCTTAATTTAGAGCAGGTTCATTGCCAACAGAAATTGAACAAGGCCGATACCACAGGACAATATAGAATATGTAAACATTGTCATGCTCAGTGAGTAGAAACAGAAAATCACTTTCTATTATACTGCGAGAGGCACAGTGCCTCGCGAATTGAACTATTGCATAAATTAAATAAACTGTATCCAGACACAGCTACTGAGGCAGAAACAATAAAAGTGTTTTTAACAAATTAAACGATTGTATTAAAAACGGGACAGTTTATTATAAATGCCTTAAAAACGTATAACTTAATTTGTACAATATTTACTATTTAGTATAAATATTTATTTGTCGATAAACAATATCTATGTCTGTCTACTTAAGAGGCTGTTATATTACGAAACGAAACATAAACAGAAACTAGCTATTTCTAAATATAATGTATATAATTTTATGTATAGGCTATAATGTATGTAATATGTCATGGTTGTTAACTTATGTACGTATTAATCAATATGATAAAAAACATATTGACCATTTTACTTAGGAACGTTTTTTGGCGAAGAATGCATACATTGGTAATATGGACCGTCAGTAAAGTGTTTTCATTTACCGGAACTGCGTGTCTTGTAGTTTGACCGTCAGTAAGGTGTTTTCATTTACCGGAACTGCTTGTCTTGTAGTTTGACTGTCAGTGAAGTGTTTTCATTCACCGGGACTGCGTGTCTTGTAGTTTGACTGTGAGTCAAGTGTTTCCATTTACTGGGTTAACACGTGTCTTCACTCAACAACGGGTATCTATATCATTGTTTATTTAAAGCCCTTGGTTGACAAACTAAGTTAAAGTAGTCAGCAACTGAATTGCAACTATCAATAACTATTAAAATCCGTGGTGGATTAATAGGCATGTATATCTGAACTAATATTCACATTATGTGATATATGTTTATTATACGGATAACAAGTTGTTTTATTTGACTCTTGTGAACTTAATATGATATATGTTAAGGAAATTGATTTATGCAAGGAAGTGTTATATATATACGCCTTCTCGGTTCATCAGCTCAGTTAAGATAAACTGCATATTTGGACATGTATTGTTTGTAATACCTACACTGTTGCCATGTGAAAGTGTATGTTGTATCCTCACGGGCTTTTAAGCCTATTGGAAATTGGAAATAAAAATATCTATCAATACCCTATGCAAAATGTATTATTATTTAAGTTTTGTATATTGGAGAACAGTAATCAGTTACATATTTAGTTATGTCTATTGATATATCGTGTGTGTGTGTGTGTGTGTGTGTGTGTGTGTGTGTGTTTACTTAATATTATACTGTATTGTTTTGTATGTGTAATATTGTGTAACCATATTATTTGTCACTTCAATAAAAAAAATGTCTTGCTCACTTTTCGGGGAAAAAAATTACTATTCCCAGCTGACGCGACGGAAAACTTTCTGCCTCCATTCTGTAAGGATGCTTGAACTGCGTGTCTCATAAGAGGAGGCCAAGGAATGCTTGGTAACACATGTTACCGTAGCTTGTGATATATCATTGTTGGCTTTCTGATAAGCAATGACATAATGCATTAAGAGCAATTTCATTCACCATGAGCAGCAACAAAAAAAAACAAAATACAAATATTTATTAACCGAGTATGCATATCGCCGTTTATGAAAGAAATTTGCATAAAATTCATCGCCTGAAAAAAACAACATTTTGGTTTCAGTTTCAAAAAAAAATCAGTGTCCCAATTTTGACCGAGATTTGATGAAAATATGAATTTAATTCCTTCAAAACTGAATGACTAGTTGCGGCCACAAGGTTCTGATTAGGCTATACAATGTTTAAGTCCAAAAGACGGCCGTAACTGCGGATTTATGTGTATCAAAGAGAGACAAGGTCGTAAGATATGTAAATATATATACACTCAACACCCACTCACGGAAGTGCGGCCAAGTTCAAATATATAAAAGAGACAAGGTCGTACAGTACGTTATCTCCTGCAAATGCGCGTCAGCAAAGCCATGCCAGGCCAGCGGTGCAGTTTTTATAAACAACAACATGGTCTGATGTAACACGCGATAAACAAGTTGTCTTTGACACGGGACGACAATCTCTGGTGCTCGTTAAATGGTTCAGAGTTACAGTATGTATACCGTCAAGTCGCTGACTCAAGAACACGTCAGTGTTCATCAAGACCAACATCTATATGTATCCGTGTTTCTTGAGAAAGTTCCTGGTGTGAACATGGTAGAACTTGTTCTGCAAGATGTCGGACATGCTGTGCGTGTACAAGAACACGAGCTGTATGCTTTGTATTTGAACTGGCACTGTCAACATGATGTTATTTCTGGAAAAAAATAATACTATTTATCACATCTCTCTCACAGAATGGCCACAATCTCTAAAAACGCTTCTGTTTCTGCAGTTCATTACAGCTACTTATGTAGGCTGCTATACTAACAGTTTGTTTACATTAGAGCGGTTGTGTTACTTTTGGTTTAAAGGGGCAATGATTTATTGAAGAAAACACACGACGTCTACAGCTGCTCTGTGCTCTTGCTCCTCGCCCACAATGATATATCGGCTTATCTCGCGAGAGCTGATTACGACGAGAGCCAGCACTGGAACCATGCTGGTCATCGCGGAACGAGGAGGGCGATCAGTCAGATTGGTCACTGACCTTCAATTTGGCCAGCCAATCCATCATCAACTCATTTAATATTTTGAATATTAAAACAAAATAGTGTAATCAGCTGAATAAGTTTAAGTACTGTATACTACATACGTTATTAAGTGAAATATGAAGTTCCACAAAGACACCGACAGTATATCTAGAATTTGTGGCATAGCTACCTACATATGGCTGTTATTTGATGTCTGTGTTTCACGTTACTTAGACAGGGAAGCATGTAATGCATCCTAGTGAAATTCGAGTTCAACATCGGCCAAGTACAATATTTCCCCACCTTTTAATTACGTGGATGACGTATGTTCACCACGCTGTTACGTCGCTTTTACAAACACAAAATGGCGGCGTTTTGAGTTTTCTTCTACGTCAATAAAAGGAAAATCAACATTGTCGTGGAGAATCAGAAACGATCAGTAGTGCTGTTTGCTTGGCGTTCACACAGTGAAAGTCCGTTTTTACGCTTGAGTTTAGTTGCTTAGATAAACAATCATATCAGGAATGCACCGTGTAACATATTCGTATTTGATGTCCCACAGTTTACATATCACAAAAATGAAATAATATTGTTTAAATAATCCAAAGAAACCCCATGTATGATGCAATGAGTTACGACGGTAATAAGTTAATTATGTTCAAATCAGTATGACATGGTTGTCATAAAACACCAGGAGTAACGAAGTGACTCCCTGGAGCCACAGTGGCACAGGTTCCTTCTTTCTGAGTCAGTTTCCTCTTCATCATGGACGCCATCCAAGATGTGTATTAAATAACATTAGCAAAGTTTATGATTATGACGGATGAAATGTTTGGTAACGAGCGGCATGTGTGTGTCAGAACGTGTACTCCAAACTATCTTGTTAGCATTTTTTTATGTTTACTCGTTAGTCGACACATAGTCCGAAGGTCTAGCTTTTAGTTAACCCGGTTTATACTTTTTCGACTCCTCGTGTCACCTGTAGGTAATGGGGCGGAAAGAGTATTTGCACTATACCTGAAACAATAAGTATATGTTTCAATTCATTCATTAGAATGTTAAGGGAATATGTTCAAGGGAGCGATAGTGACCGCAGAACTTATTTCTTTAAAACTCTAATAAGTGAACTGTGACCGTCTTACAGTACCCCCCGCCTATTTTCTGGTGGCTTCCTTTTATAAGCACGTGAGAAGTAATTGACCCCTTCCACGATCTAGTAGCAATCGTCATAGCTGCTTTTTTTGTGAGTTTTGCGACCTTGTCACTCTAAACACACTCGGGTATCAGAATCATGGAAGGCGGTGCTTAGTTTTTCAACATTTGAAAGTCCAATAATGTTAGCACTTACTTCACTTAAAATAGATATTGAAAACTATGTTTCGATATGAAATTGAGACTGCCACAGATTTTAAAATCTTTTGATGCTCATATCGCACACTGCACATTTTGTGCGTGTTGATCTATTTTTTATTTTTTTTGTTAAAAACAAAAACGAAACATATTTCTTTTGGTTATAAGACAAAAGCAAAACATACATATACAAGACATAGTTACATGGCTACATAATGACAATCTATTGCATTGTTTCGGTCAAAAACAAAAACAAAACATACATATGCAAGATCAGTTTACATAATGGCAACCTATTTTATTGTTTTGGGCAAAAACAAAAACAAAACATACATATGCAAGAATCTATTTAATGTTGTTGCTTTTATTAGCCGTTTTTAATAGCTTGAACATTTTACGAAGACATCTGCCGGATATAAAACTGAAACTTCAATGCAACTAATCTTTTGAATATTTTTTTCTTATGGAGAATCGATACGTAGCAGGTGCATATTTGTTAGGATGTCAGTTTCCTCACGTCCTCGAGCTTGCCAATGTGTTATAAAATATATAATCAGGCTTCCGTTCCAGTTACGTTTTTGATATTTGATGGTCTATATTATGTCGAACTAATAGATGTGTTTTAACCAATAGATTTTGTAACTGATTTATGTACTTTTTGGCAATGAAATGATGGTGCAAAATAATAAAATTGTACTAAACTGTGAAGAAAAGAGCTTTGAGAAATTCGTGACATCAACATACTTTTTTTATTTCAATATATTTTAGGACGTCACACATTGGAGTATGACCAGTGTAAGAATGTCGACGTTTCTTACTATATGCATGATTTTATATGAAATCAAACAAGCATTCTGCTATGCGTGTTTAGGAGTGATTGTTTTTATTAAAAACATGATGATTAAACACACGGACCCACCTACAGAGAAAGAAAGGATGCGGCAATTATTTATCATTACTGGTTTCATAGAGCCAGAAAACACATGTCACGCAGATGGTTTGGAAATCAACACCAGGAATTATACAGATCAATCAAACTGTACATGCTGGTTAAAAAAGGTTGATCTAGGCCATTAGTTCATAGAATTGAGACTGTTTGATTAGACGAAATGTGTTCGTCTTTATTTGTACAAGCACGCAGAAAATGCCGGTATGTTGAGAGATGTTATGTTGCATGTAGCATGTTTCTTCCCATGGCATGTCTATGCACATGTACACGTCTGTTTTCAACGTTTTCATTTCTTTTAATATATTTCTTTTCTTTGCTCCTATAGCGTTGAGAATTTGACAAAACCAGCCTATTCATATGGTTGTTGTTGTTTTTGCTGTTGTTGTTTCTTTTCATTCTACAAACATCATATATTGCAATGAATAGATGTTCTTTGATATATATATTATAATATATATATTTATTTTTTTGAATTTGCGTACAACACAATTATCCAAGTCGTTGATGTGTATTATATTTGTTAATTGAATATCAATTATTAAAAAATGTGTATACTCTTCATATACATGTAATTTATTTTCTTCACTTTGCACATGTGAAATGTATTGCCATTGTTGTTGTTTTCCAGCAAAGAAATATAAAAAGATCGGACAGGGAAAGTAGCATTCAAGGAGGACAGTCAACCACAAAACACAGAAACAAACACGCAAACAGACAAACAAGAAGGCAAAAGTAATAATAAATGCAAACAACATCACAAACACAAAAAGGTTGACAATAGGGCTACCGCCTTGGAACGGTCAGTGGCAAAGTAGGCCACTGGGGGTTTAAACCGGTTCACACTTACCCTACTGTCATCCCATTAAAACAGGACAGTGTAAATAAAGAAATCCCCGCCATGATCTAATCTCTAACCAACAAGGCAGCATCAATAGGCAATATAAGTAAAACACAAATATGCTAGAAAACAATAGCCTAGAAAGCCACAATGAAGGTACTCAATGATTTGGCAGAAGCCAGGGCAACAAGAGAATAAACTATTAATGGCACGACAAGAAAGATCATAGACAAACATCAAACGCCACCGTCCCAATGGGCTTTAGGTAGGCGTCATCATAGGGTCCAAAGCCTGTCAGGTCATCGTACAATTAAAGAGGAAAGCATAGTGACGAACTGTAAAAGGGTCCACCACCAAGCATGCAGTACGTTGCAAAATGATAGGGTCATAACCTCTTTTGATAAACTTTTTAACAAGTTTAACAAAGATAGTATGAAAGTGATCATGACCAAGAATCTTACAAAGTTTATAACTCAAATCACCATAGAAATCAGGTTGTGATAGTCCTTGTCGCAGAAGAGTCCTTACATTACTTTTATATTTAGAATGAAGATCAGGGTTACGGTAATACAATTTTGCAAAGGTTTTACGAAGTTTATGGTAACGGTAACCCTGATTGAGTAGCTTTTTAGTTATACAAAGATTACGAATATTAAAGTCCTCAACTCGAGTACAAGCTCTTGAAAAACGAATAAGTTGAGACACTTACAACCTATAAGAAGTTGCTCGGGGAACATCCCCATCCAAGTGGGTATAATTAACAATGTAAAAATTAAAATCATCTCTCTTGTCACAGATTTTGCTAATTATTTCACTATTTTCAATCGAGAGATCTAAATCAAGAAAAAGTCTCCCTATCACTTTTTATATTTTGCTCAACCTTGATTCAAAACGATGCTGTCATCAAAAAGGTATTTCGGACGATTGTTCTGATTTGCTTAATTTAGCTATCCTATCAACAACAGCCACGTTTTAAGACATATGTACACCGTTTTTTAACCTACTGACGACGAGGTATATATAAAACCTACACATTTTGAGAATCCAAACTCTATAGATACAATATAAACAGCTTTTCCGGCCAGGCTAAAAGCGTAGCGTCGGATTAAGAGTTACAAACACATAATTCATTTAACGGATATTCAAAAGAGTTACCCACTCGTAATATAATTCATTTAACGCATATTCAAAATAGTTACCCACTCATAATTCATTTAACGCATATTCAAAAGAGTTACCCACTCATATCTCATTTTCTCATATTCAATCACGGGTATTTTAAAACCCCGTAAATATATCTATATTTATAATTAGCACATATACATTATCAAATGACCTGAACACCTGAATAGAGTTTTGATAAGCGGTTGTGTAGCGTAATTTTTCCGTCATTTGGCGGGTTAGTTTCTTCAAACCACTAATCTAAGGGGATGTAGAAAAAGTTATAATAACAAAAAACAATGATTCTAGATTTGCTTTTGAAATATCAACAATAGTGCATTGTGAAGGGAAAATCCGGAATACTGGCGAAGCACTTGTTTCACGATGACAGAGTTCAGATGCTTCCTTGTACCGAACTATTCACGGCATGCGAACTTCCCAAATGTTATACCACAAAACGACGCACAACATTAGTCAGCTAGCAAATACGTGTCATAGTGAAAGGAACAAAACATTCTTTTCTAGAAATTGATATAAAACAAATTGAATAAACGTGTGGAATGAAGGGAAATTTAGAACTACATTTGTCACTCTAATAATGCGAAAAAGGTCTTGTTGAAAGGTGAGCAAAAGCGTATTAAACAGAACGATCACCTTGTCAAATCCTGTTTTACAATACACATATGGTATTATTCATATCCATCTGATTCTTTTTTTTTATTTTTATTTTTTTATTTTTTTTAGATATTTGACTAATATCCTGCGATAAAAAAGTAACTCATACGGGGTGTATATCTCCCAGCTCATTCGATTTGCTAGAGCGTGTAATGATGTTATAGACTTCAATGATCGAAATCAAGTTATTACATGTAAACTTCTTCAGCAGGGTTTTCGTTATCACAAACTACGTAGATCTTTCTCTAAATTCTACCGCCGCAACGAGGGCCTGCTGGAAAAGTACAACACCAGCCTTAAAACACGTTGGTTTTACAGCGCACTGCATGTTTAGTGATTGAACCCTCTACAGTCAGTCATTACGCTTCACTTTTCACTTGTGCGATGACTGGACTACCTCTTGGAACTCTATGATTGTACCTACTGAAACCCCACCTAAGGCAGGTGGTTGCATGAGATTTCGTCCCTCGGGTTTTCTGGTCGTACCCTAGATTGGTTTTCTCTTTAGCTGCAACTACTATGGTTGTTCAGTACGATTCTGGATACATCCTGAGATGTTTATTATTTTGTATTTGTTTCTTTAGTTAGTTTTTTTGGATGTGGATTTATTGTTTGAGAATTCCTTTTGATGGGATGTAGTTTTGTTTACACTGTTTTGTCTATTTGGGCGCTGAAGACAGGATAATAGCGGGGATTGTGCGCATATAAAATCGATTCAAGCTAACCAGTAGGCCTTATTGCCTACTGAACGTTCCACGTCGGTAACCCTGTCTTCACCACCCTTTCTGTTGTTTTTTGTCTCTTTCATTGTATTATCAAGTCCTTGTTTGCAGTACAGTGCGGACCTACGTTCGGACGCTGTGGTTTCTATAGGACCCTATATCTCATTTTTATCTCATCACAATTCCGCATTAAGCGGTCCATTAAGCGATTTGAAAGCTTATCTAAGCAGGATTTTATAACGGATATTTCGACAATAAAACACGTTTAGAAAAAAAAAAAACTGAATAAATGCGATAACCTGTTTAAAATTTACAATATGCAAACCTTGTAAGCTGAAATTAAGGTTTTATTTCATAACCCAGCCAACCCCGTCTTCGCTTCTTGGAGAAGGGGTTGGATGGGGTATGAAAGTTAATAACTCGGACCACGTAATGTTAAAGATTCATGAATCTTGTTGTAGCTCTAAATAATCTAAAACAACGTGTTGATGAGACATTAAACAACAATTCAATTCAAATGAAGAGAATGGATTGCCAAATAACCACTCATCAGCTCGTATAACCAAATGAAAATCGAAGCACTGCTCAAATACCTATATATATTGTACGAGGACATATGGTTCATTTTGTTCGTTACGTTCGTTGCCTTTATGTGAAACAACCACTCAAAAGAAATAATTCGTCTTGCCATAAAAAATAATCCGCGTCACATTTTTGTTTGTGTTAGTGCTTGTGCGTATTTGTATTTGGTTTCTTTTCTGGTTGATGGAAGTTATTGTTAGTTTTAGGATAGAGATATTTGCCGCATTGTCAACTAATGTATGGCGAAACAACCACTCAACATATTGAGTTAAACTGTCCCAGACCGTTCGGAAAAGGAACATTGAATGGAGGAAGTTTAAAATGATTTACCTCTGGTGGAAGAGAATGCTCAAAAATAAATCATTCGTCTCTGAAAAAAGAAATCGATTTGTAAAAAACCGCAATCACTCTTACGTATATGATCATTTCTGCTGAGTGTAAGCAATCATACTACTGGTTGACATGTGTTATTCGTTTATTAACGTTTTTCATGTTTATTTTCTTGTTATGATTGGTGACATTTCGTCATCGTTATCTTGATATGGCGCAGTCGGTAGCACGATGGATTTGTAACCGGAGGCCCCGGGTTCAATCTCCATGAGTTTCGTCGGTGTGTTCTTGGGCAAGACACTTTCCCTTAGCCTCGTCCGTCGGATGCGGACGTAAACCGAGCGGTCCCGTGTATCCGTCTATCCTCCGAGCACGTTAAAGAACCATAGGAATCTATTCGATAATAAGAGTAGTGCACGGTTCCTGGATTCCTATGTATCCTTCCCCTCTCTTTGGGGCGGCTCTAAATAACCTATACTGTGTTGATGAGCCGTTAAACAATATTCATTTCAATACATTATCGTGATATTAAGTGCGTATGCTACGTTACTCATGGATGCTTTGAAGTGTATGATATAGCATTTTCTTGTCATTCTTCACATATTCTTATCACTGAG